>JALIZH010016819.1:0-50537 GCA_030522465.1 Rhipicephalus appendiculatus
GTGAAGTTGTCTTAAAACGTCGGTCACAGTACCCCCCGAGATTTTTCGCCAGCTCTACGCGTCCTCGCACGCACTTTAATAAAAGGCCGATATCAGCGGAATTTACTACTGAGCAAGTAAAACGTGGTTCTAGACAGTCTGAACAGTCTCTTGAACGCTCATGGAATCTTCCGACGACGTTCCCGTACCAGGGAACACGGTTCGCATCTTCACGTACCAACGAGCAGGCGACCAATTAAAACACAAGCAACTTCTCGGAGTTACCCTATGAGGGTCGCCGTTGTCAAAAACTTCGTCGCTGTCGAGCAGTTTCATATGCGGCAGCTTCGAAGACAGCTATCGCGGCAATGTTGTCGTAAACAGCACCATCGATACACGCCGTGTCGGCCAACACGGCCTGCACTTGCGTCTTCGTTTTGGGGGCAGCCGCCGCGCGGTAGTGTCGCGGCTGCACCTGCCACTTGCTGAACCGGTGCACCCTGCACCGCTTGGCACCACTGCGACACTTTTCGGAACTAGTGCAGGCAGTGCAAGCCAAATCGAAGGGACCTAATATTGGTCGACCAGAGTACGTCCGCCGCAGATGTCGCAACCACCCGAGATTAATGTGCGAGTTCTGTCCACTGTATGGTCGCACATAACAAGACACCAGAATCACGTCAGTGCAATGGAGTCGAACCAACACGGCAACCACTTCCTGCCACCGATTGCACCATTGTGTCAGGGGGGATGGGTGACTGTGGAAGTTTGTTGGTGACATACACAGCCACTTTTCCAGGGGTACAGTCTGGAGCGCCGCAGCGCTTGTCTACGATAGAGGGGGTCAGCATATGCGTGAAAACCGTACAGGCGTGGCAATGAATTGGTCTCTTGTAGAAGCAACGCCCATACAGACAGTTTGTTCGTGCGTATGCGCTGATGAAGCTCGCCAACCTTTGTTTTCAAGCCGCGGCAATTCCATTGTAGAACGCCAGGGAGAGACTGGTTGATCACCTGGGAAGTCATTTTGGAAGATTAGCTGCTAACACCACTGATATGTTTTGCAGTTGTTTGGCTACAAACTGCAGCAGTTCCGTTGCAGACAAGGCACCAGGCGAGACAGGCACAGGCTGAGATTGGTCACATGCAGGACTCTCCGGCACACACGCTTGTGTGTTCAGGTGGTGTTCGGGTGATCTGGTGATGCGTTGACGTATTGCGGCACGACGCTGCGTCAGTCGACGGACTTCTTCTTGGAGAGATGCCAAGCGTTTATCCAGCTCAGCTAAGGCAGGATCCGAGTCTATTTCCTTGTTCAAAGACGGCGTGGTCACTTGTTTGTTTTTGGGACGTTTCTGTTTTACTGCCTCGCAGTATGTCAATTGATTAGGCGGCGTAAGAAAAGCTTCTGATTGAGTGTCATGATCATCGTTATCTTCTTCTTCTTCAAGTGGTGCAAAGCGATTTGTTGTGAGCACTGCACTAGTAGCGCCAGGGTTTGCTATCTTGAAGTTTTTGCGGCGTGCCTTCCGCTTAGCTTTCGTGCCTTGTTGCTTGGTGGGGCAAGCCTTGTCTGTTATTTCATGGTCATTTGATTTACACAAGCCACACTTATATGCAGGAGCATCTCCCGCTGCCATGTTGGAATCAACTCCATACGGACACGAGGAGCGCATATGTCCAGTACGGAAACAACTGTAGCAATGAACCACTGATGGCCGGTAGGGACGAAATTGCAGCAAGCATCCATAGTAAACAATGCGCTCGGGGGGAGTTGGAGGACCCCTCAGAGTGACGAGGCACGTTCGACCTTTTCCCATGTAACGAGCACTGACCACTTGGTGCGATGCACAAGTTAGACACCTCACCAACTCCTCTGGGCTTTCACCCATATCGACGCCGGTGACAACATAGCGGCGGAGGTCGGTACTCAGACCTTTGTAGACCACTTAATTCAGAACAAATAAAATGGGTATGAGTCATCGATGCTATGATGCAAATTGTCGCACATCATTTAAGGTCCCTTACTGAATAAGGTGATATTGTCAGTAACGTCATGCTGGTACAATTAGATCCTGACTACTTTGAACGAGCACATAATGCCTACCTTTCTGTAACAGAGTCATCCGCTCCTTGTGCAGAACATCCAATACCCCAAGTAATGGAAACCTACATCTGCAAACGGGAAGCGTGAAAGTACAGTAAAATGTAAGTAGCGGGAGCACAAAAACTTACCTACTTCCTTTGAAGAACACACATCTTTTGAATGTAACGCCCAATGGCCTCACCGATATAAGTTGATCTACCTCGCATTTAGTATGTGCTCTGTCAGTTGTTTTGTACGTCCATATTTTCTCAAACGTGCTGACGAACTGAAAATAATAACAAATCATGAATTTTAAATGTATTTAAATCACTACTTTTCTTCAAATTGAGACCACGTCAGGCTGGTAGGATATCTTTTCACGAACAAGTCGCATGATTCCGTTATCACAAGCAAAGTGAATGCGCTATAAAAACTGCTTTCTTTCGTTCTTACGATAGTCCAAGCACGTGTGGGCACTTATCAATTTTCCTCAATCGATGTATCACCGCCAATCATTTAACCTTCCGAATGCACGCACTGCCACAGCCGCTAATCAACTGAAACTAGGATTAATTGTAGGAGCACTTGAACATAACCTGATCGCGACATTTTCATTAATGCATTTTTGATTACTCGCACAGTTTTCACAACTGTCAAAGTAATGTCATCTTCGGCTTGTGAAATCAGACTGCACAGCTCTATAATAAAGCAAGTACACTTTCAACATTGCTTACGCCGTGGAATACACCTACAGTTCCCTGATCTGAAAAAAACTTCCCCATCTCCCGCTAAAGGGAACCATGTGTAAATGCGAAGCAACGGGCAGATGGCTAGCTTAAGCGGGAGAAACGTCGCCCGTTTCGCGGCAGCGGCCCGAGCCCTCATCGCGGCGCTGCACAGGAGAGAGAATGAGGCGCGCGCGCTCCGTCATTTTATACCGCGGAACTACCGTGGCGCCCCGAGTGGAGTATGCAGCTGTCGCACCACCTGTCGTGCGCGCCGCTCCATAGAGTAGATGATTCCTAGAGGACAGAAAGGGGGAGTGTAAGACAGGAGAGAGAGGGGACGCGCATGTGCTTTGGGGGTGTGGGACGCGGGAAGGAGGGACAGACAAAGCCCCCGCAAGCACATGCAACCAAGATCAAGGAATGGAGTCCACCTGGGCGACCGACACCACCGGTGGGGCGTGTTATTCTTTGCTTGCACTCGCCACCTACCTAGCCATTGCTAAGCACGCACTCTGTGCTCTCGGCCATGACTCTGGTGACTGTGGTGGTGGTTGACGGCCTTATTGTACTACAGTGTTCTCGTTCGCATAGTGGGTGCTTCCCTACTTCATGAAAGTGACCGGACGCGGGACGCCGGACGTGGGAGGGACGGACAAAGCCCCGAGCATAAGATGCTTCGCATCTGAAAAAAATGTCGGTCTTGTGTAGCGATTGGTGTAGCTCTAAATCCTGCGCTAAATGCAGCTCAGCTATTGTGAAACCTAAGCAAGTTTGCAGCGCGGGCACCCAGCGATTCGCGTTGGTAGATTTCCCACTGCTTCGTTTACGAAACCGTCGATGTCGTCAATGTTTGAGGTAAGCATGTAGGTTTCCTCCGGCACGATTTAAATCTGCTTACTGAGATTCGAAGAGAGAGAGAAATAGATGAAAAGGAAACTGGAGGGAGGTTAACCTTGTACAGTATCCGGTTTGCTACCCTGCACAGGGGTGGGCAAATAGGGGTTGTAAGGAGGACAGAGAGAGAGAGATAAAATAAAAACGAAACACACACACACACACACAGACACTCACACGACGTTCAAACCAAAGTCGTTCAGAGAGGCCACTTGAAGGCAGCAAGCGCAGTAGCGCTTGCGCTTGCACAGCCTTCTTCTGAGACGTTGGGTCCGGTCAAAGGCGCAGGATTCGTTCTTGCAAAAGAGTTCTGTCGTCTAGTTTATCAAGGGCCTTGCGAAGCGACTGTCTCTGTAAACAGTACTGTGGGCACTCACACAGAATCTGGTGAATAGTTTCATCATTGCCGCAGTGGTTACATGCTGCGGTGTCAGCCATCCCTTTGTGGAACGCGTACGCGTGCGTAAATGCGACACCCTACGATAACCTACACAAAAGGGTAGCGTCAAGTCGGCGCAGTCCTGGAGGAATTCGGAGGGTGAGTGCTGAATACAGGGAATATAGCCGTGCTTGCTTGAATTTCGGCTCGTTCCACTTCAACGTGGTGCATTGGCGCGCAAGCACGCGGAGCTTCCATGCAGCGTCAGTCCTAGAGAGCGGTATTGATATATGATTGTTTTCTGTATGGGCTGAACGGGAAGCTCGATCGGCCCGTTCAATGCCGATAATCCGACAGTGACATGGGAGCCATTGAAACGTTATTTCCCATCATTTCTCAAGTAAGCGGTGTGCCTCTTCTGCAATTTCAAATACCAATTTCTCGTGCGGGCCGCGGCGTAAAGGTGACAGAGGGGATTGCAGCGCTGCCTTTGAGTAACTGAAGATTGCCCATTTTTGTGTGCGTTCATCAGTAATGAAATTCAATGCCACACGAACGCTAGGAGCTCTGCTGCTGTCGATGTCGTCAGGTGAGAGCTCTTAAATTGGATTGTTGTGGCTTTCACAGGTATCACGACGGCTGCGGTTGAGCTGTTCGGCATAACAGAGCCGTCGGTGTATACGTGCATTGCGCCTCGGTACTTCTCATATAACTGAAGTAAAGCGAGCTGTTTAAGAGCCGGTGTCGACATGTCGGCTTTTTTACGGATGCCAGGTATCGCCACACTGATGCTAGGCTGAGCCAGGCACCACGGAGGGATGGACGGTCTCGTGGCGGGCGTAAAGCATGTTGACAGATACGCGGCAACCGTTTGCCAAAGGAGGTACGTGGTCTGTCTGCAGGTAAAGAGGCTAGGTGGTGGCGGGGAGTCCGAGCAAGATGCCTTACATGCGTCCTGAGTGTTTCAACGTCAATGTGTGTCTTGACGAGGTGGTCTCTGGAGATCGCTATAACAGCCGCCGTCGATCCGCGGACTCGGCATGTGACATGCGAGGTGCTTTTTCCTGCATTTTATCCACTGCCTGCTCGTTACGGCATTAGATACGTGTCGTCTGCAGAAAGATCTGCCAGGCTGTTTATCCTCTAAAGCTGTAGCGACGATTTCGCCGGAGAACGCCGGTGGAAGGAGCAATCATGCTTTTGGTGCTTTTGGCGAGGCGAGCTCTTGGCGCCATATCTTGGGCGGCCTGGTAGTCAGGCCTATGTTTTCTAAGAGTTCCAGCGATTTTAAGTTAAATATTGCGATTACTTCTTAGTTATTCTTAGTCTTCTTAGCCGCCACAACGCCAGCCTAAAGTTCGTGTACTTCTTAATCAAATCTCCGGGTTGTACCTGCTTCAATCAATACTTCAAATTTCCTCAACGTTCCTGTACTCATAGCTCGCATGATCTTCACGTTTTACCACTGAAAACTAGAACTTATTTGTACATAACATCTACTTTCCTTCAACAATTGAACGTTGGAATGCGTAGTTCGGGTTTTTTCACGCTTTACTCATGACCAATTTTTTAGGGACGTAGCCCCTTAGGGTCTAGGCTTGTTCGTTGTCCATGCTCACGGTGACAATGACGATAACGCTGATGACAATGCAAGGTACCTTCTATATCTGCCGTCACGGAACATCCCATGCAAAGTACCCACTATACGCCATGACGATGACGATGACAGTGTTGACGATTAAGAATAAGCGCGTTCCAGACCACACATTCTCTTTCTGCCATGGATGAAAACGAACGTGAACGCGCTGTCGCCCGCAAAAGGCAGCGGCAACACCGACAACAAGCTGCCGCTCCGGAGGCGAGAGCGCGGCGTCCGGCGGCTCAACGTCTACGCAGACAGCAAGTTATCGCGGAGGCGAGAGCTGGGAAAGCAGCGGCAATGTCACGGGTGATTTACGGTAGGAAGGATCCCCAGTGCTTCGCCCACTCGACATGATTCACATCGTGGAGATGCGTGGATTTCTTATCTGCGATTGACATGATGTTATCGCCACTCCTGCCATATTCTATGATGGGCTACAGTATGTAGAAATAAAATAAGTAAGCTGAAATAATTATTTGTGTTAAGTACATTATTTTGGACACCATTCGTTTTCTTTAACCCGGTTTTGAGCATTACTGGCCTTGTCTAAGCGTCTACAACACTTGATTTTGAGGTTGATCACGCCACATAAGATTTATGGATGGACGACAATCTGGACATTTAAATTCTTGGACACTTAAAATAGATATTGGGTGAACTGCGCAAATGCCAAAAGATTTCTTTTGGGTGACTTGATGCTTACACTGGTGCGGCACACTGAACTGTGGTGCTAAATACACTTCGTGAATAAAGGGGGGCAGAAAAGAGAACAAAGTGCAGCGCCGGACACGAACTGTTTAATAACACTCCGAAAAACGTTGACAAAAAAAAAAGAAAGATACTTTCCGCGCATGCGTGTAGAGCCATCGTATGACGTGGAGCGACACGTTATCGAGAAAGCGCATTTCTGAGGAATAAAAAGTATACATGCGTGCCATATGTCGGCAAACTCACTCATGAGTCGACTCACTCAGACTTCACTTAGACTCAGATCGAGCCGAGCCTGAATCTGAGTTAGTCCGGGTGATGAATATTTTGGTGAGTTTGAGTCCAAGTGAGTCCGGTTGAGGAAAATTTTAGCGAGTCTGCTTCCGAGTGAGCCCCAAGTCCAAAATGTACTTCTTGAGTGAGTGTGAGTGAGCTCTACACTTTTTTTTCGGATCTATGGTTCTACTTCCTCAACTTGAGCATTACTGACAGCCTTACGTGGGCTCACGTTTATACTCACGCCGACTCACGCATACTGCAAAGCACCAGCGTTCATACGCCAGCTGAATATTTATTGATCAGAGGCGTCCGTTCCCGAGGAGCGGGAAGGGGTGAAGCGACCCCCCCACCCCCCGACAACTATTTCCCGGGAATTCGTCATCAAAATATTTGATGTGAGTCATCTCTTTCAATAAAAAAGTGCTTACTGGATTAAAACCACTGATATCTCATATTTGAAGGTACGAGATCAAAAGGCGCCATGTAGACCATCGATTACGCGAGATATTGATGTTAAAGAGCATTGCCACCAAGTTCGAAGAAGTCAATTGTATTCTAAAGGACTCATGAACCGCCTCACTCAGACTCACTCAGACTCAGATAGACACTTTTGACTGGTTTTCGCCGTCGGCGTCGCCGTCATGTGTCGTATATGTATATGTATCTATATATTTATAAAAACCTCAAAGAAAAAAATTCCCCATCTCCCGCTAAAGGGAACCATGTGTGGATGCGAAGCAGCGGGGAGATAATTAGCTTGAGCGGGAGGAACGTCGCCGCTCTCAATTCACGGCAGTGGTCCGGGCGCTCATCGCGGCGCGGCGCAGGAGAGAGTCATTCATTGCTTTGCCTTGTGGCGAAACTGTGACTTTTTGATATAGAAGGCTCGCAACAACTTCCTGGCAGTTCCTTTGCTTTTGCCGAGAATGAACACTTGCGCAAAGTATGGTACATAGCCGCAGGTGTTGCAATGCGCGGGAAGACGCGCAAAATTTCTCTTACCTAAGCTATTAGCATGCTCCTTCAGTCTGTCGTTAATGCAACCTACCGTTTTTCCGATGTAGGATTCGTCGCAGCTTAGGGGTATCTCATAGACCACCCCTTGTGCACAGTGCCTAAAATGTTTGGTGTGCTGCCTCTGGCAGCCCCTCGGCTCCTTGCGTGTGATACGGGGGCTCAATTGCGCCAACTTATTGGGAGCTCAAAAAAACTTTTAACTCTGCCTCAGATTCCGTGATAGAAAGCTGGGGGAGAATGTCGGAGTAAGGGGCTCTCGAGTGGGGAGTGAAGGTGGTTAAGGCGTTCGCTGAGGATGCAAAGCAGCTCTTCCCTAGCACTGTCTTGAGCGAGCATTGCCTCTATGTCGTTGAGAAGCCACGTTAATTGCGATTTTTCGGCTTTTCACTTTCAACTTGAGTGATTCCATGTTTCGATCCCGTGTTGAGGCGCAATAGGTCAGAACGATGAAACAGCTGACTAGTAGGCGACTACCTCGGGGCCATCGATGTCGTTCTCTATTCCGACAAGTCTCGGCATCAGTCGAAAAAGTGAAGCTTCCCGTTGCATATAAAAGGAGGTTTATTGAAAATAAACCGCAGCCCGTCTCCGTGGGTCGCCGTTAATGCGCGTGGTTGCAAAGCTCAAGAGTTCTTCTGTCTCTCGTCCGCCGCTTTTGTTACAACATGTACTGCCAGTACCATAGTCCTTCAATACTTTCTACTGATCATGAAACTTCGGGCCAAGTTTGGTAGAGGGACAGAACTTCCCGACAGGGGCGGCACTGCAGACAAGGGGGGCTTTGATCGCAGCCGCTTAAATGGCGTGTTATTGATGCGTTACGAGGTTTCCGTGGCGGAGACTCACTCTGGTGGCTTCACAGCATATTTCAGTGGGGTTTCATATGGTCACGTGGTCGTGACGTCGACGAAGGCAGCAGTCGGTAGGTCCAAAATGAAACTGTTTATTTGGGCCGAACTTGTGGCCGGTAAACGGGAAGTCAGATTACAGCAATACACACTGGCACTGATAGCGGCGAACAGAGCATCGGCCGTCGATCAACTGAACATCGCAGGAACGCGCCGGCGTTTATAAATCACGCGTCGAACATTCTAGCCTTATCACTACTCGTCGCGCAAGCTCTGGAATAATCTTGAGTGTTAGCGTCTTGCGTGCGATCTTAACAAAAACGATCTACTACAACCGAGAAGCTTCTGGAACAATAAGGCGCGGTCTGCGCCGAGTACTGCTGATAGTCTTTGTGGGCGGAAACCGAATACAGTAAAAGAAACGCGCGCGGCAATGCCCCCTCTGAAAAGGCATAGTCCCGATGCTTAGAACAGAACACATGGGAAAAATACATGCAACAAAATAACGACAATGAATTAAGAAATTTCAATAAACAATACGCACAAGCAAGAAAGTCCAATGAAAAAAAAAGTACAGTCCTGAGGTTCACTACCGCGCGTAAAACGGCTTGAGGCGCACGACATGGACGATTTCAGGTCGCGCACGCCGCCGTTGAGAGTTCGAAATGCCGTCGGGGACAACCTCGTAGTCGAGTGTGCCGACACGTCGAAAGACCTTATAAATCCGAAGTATCGTCGCAGAAGTTCTTCACTAAGTCCACGTCGTCGTATCGGCGTCCACACCCAAACGCGGTCGCCGGGCTGGTATTCCACGAAGCGTCGTCGAACATTGTAGCGGCTGCCGTCAGTCGTCTGCTGATTCTTGATCCGCAGGCGGGCGAGCTGTCGTGCTTCTTCGGCGCGCTGTAGGTAGGCGGTCACGTTTGGTAACATGGCGTCGAGCGTCGTTGCCGGGCTCCGTCCATAGACCAACTTGTATGGCGTCATCTGCGTCGTTTCTTGCACGGCCGTGTTGTATACGAAGGTCACGTACGGAAGGATGACGTCCCACGTCGTGTGTTCGACGTCGACGTACTACATGGCCAGCATGTCGGCGATGGTCTTGTTTAGACGCTCGGTCAGGCCGTTGGTCTGTGGGTGGTACGCAGTGGTCCGGCGGTGACTTGTGTGGCTGCATCCCAAGATCGCCTGGGTTAGGTCAGCCGTAAACGCCGTGCCTCTGTCGGTGATAAGAACCTCTGGGGCGCCGTGTTGAAGGACGATGTTCTCAACGAAGAACTTGGCTACCTCGGCGGCACTGCCTTTGGGCAGGGCTTTTGTTTCGGCGTATCGGGTGAGGTAGTCGGTGGCTACGACGATCCATTTGTTTCCGCAAGTCGACGTTGGGAACGGCCCCAGGAGATCCATCCCGATCTGCTGGAACGGTCGCCGAGGAGGCTCGATCGGCTGAAGGAAGCCTGCTGGTCTTGCGGGCGGTGTCTTCCGTCGCTGACAGTCTCGGCACGTCCTTACGTAGCGGGCGACGTCGGCGGCAAGGCGCGGCCAGTAGTACTTTTCCTGTACTCTTGCGAGCGTGCGGGAAACTCCGAGGAGTCCAGCCGTCGGGTCGTCGTGTAGTGCCTGGAGTACTTCTGGTCGCAATGCTGAAGGCACTATGAGAAGGTAGTTGGCTCGAAGTGGCGAGAAATTCTTTTTTATGAGAACGCCGTTTCGCAAGAAAAAACGAAGCGAGTCCTCGCTTGTATGCCTTCGGAACAATGGCGGTCTTGCCTTCAAGGTACTCCACAAGGCCGCTGAGTTCCGGGTCGGCTCGTTGTCGTTCGGCGAAGTCGTCAGCACTTATGGTTCCCAAGAAGAAGGCGTTCCCACGCCTTATTGTTCCAGAAGCTTCTCGGTTGCAGTAGATCGTTTTGTTAAGATTGTACGCAAGACGGTAACACTCAAGATTATTCCAGAGGTTTCGCGACGACTAGTGATAAGGCTAGAATGTTCGACGCGTGATTTATAAAAGCCGGCGCGTTCCAACGAAGTTCAGTTGATCGACGGCCGACGCTCTGTTCGCCGCTATCAGTGCCAGCGTTTATTGCTGTAATCTCACCTTCAGTTTACCGGCCACAAGTTCGGCCTAATAAACAGTTTCATCTCGGACTACTGCCTACTGCCTTCGTCGACGTCACGACCACGTGACAATATGAGCACATCATCTTCTTGAAAGTGAACTTTGTATTTTATCAAACTAAAAAACTTTAAGTCCCTTCATGCGTTATTTATACAAATTGCACCACGCAAATATGTTACAATAAAGGCTCGTTAAGTCGAACTCGAAGGGGACAATAAAATAGTTCGAATTAAGCGGTGTTCCAACTAGCAGGCGGGTGCTAGAATGAACGCATTCAAGACACATTGCGCTTACAGAAGCGAAATACATAATCTCCCTCTAAAGGGAACCATGTGTAGATGTGAAGCAGCGGGCGCTAACGCTTACACTGGCGGCGGCGTTGACGCTGGCGCTCATCGCAGCATTGTGCAGGAGAGAAAACTGGGGAGGCGCAAAGCACGCAGTGATGGAGTGGTGTTTCGTACTGGAATATGTCGGTTTTTTCAATTAAGAAACTCGCTAGCAGACGCTGCCTGCGTCGGCGTCGCGAGGCGAGAGAGGGGGAGCTTAGGAGAGGAGAGAGGGGGGGACGCGCATGCGCAGTGGGGAGCGTGCACGCCGCGGGCATGGATACCTAGAGGAGAGAGGGGGGAAGCGTAGAAGGGGAGAGAGGAGGAGAGGCGCATGCGCAGTGAGGGTGTGGTTGCCGCGGCGAGGGATGCCTAGAGGGGGAGAGGAGGTTTTTCAATTTTATTTTTTTAAAAGGGTTTGCGGATGCGCAGTAAAGGAGGCTGCACCGCCCCCCCCCCCCCCCGAATTCAGGGAGGTGCCCCCCCCCCCTCCCGAAAAAAATTTCCGGATACGTCCCTGCACACTATATGGACACTCTCGGTAGACTTTTGCCGTCTCCGTCGCCGTCAGATCCGGGATACGTATATGTATGCATACATATATATAAAACTAACCAGAAAAAAAATTACGAAGTACCCAACCGGGGATTAGAACCAGCGACTCCTCGCTCCACAGCGCGCCGCCTTTGACAATTACTGCCACGCGCCATGCTTGCGCCGGCATGTTAACGGCAAGGTATTTATAAACAAGATTTACCGCTGGTGGCACGCACATCTCGGAGGAGCTTGAGCGTGTATTTTATCATGCAACACTCCTACACTTTCTTTCAATTTGAAAACTGCCCTTGAGACGTGCACAAAAATGTGGCTCCTTTCTGTATCCACGCGCGATGTGGAAAGAAAAAAGCCGGCAGATCCCACGCAATGTGGGAATCGATGTAATGCGAAGCAGCCAGGAAGGAGCAAATCATGCAAACATAATTTGCATGTTTTACATGGTAGGACCTGTCATTTATGTTCTTCATACAGTCACGTCGCGCAATACAAATTTTGGTGTATATCAAGCTAGCGAACTGCACGCAAGCGCACCATGAGCGTGGCGTGTAAATGGCGTTGTAGATGACATGCATGCCAAGATTTTCATGTTACCTGCCACTTACGTTCGTTATACAGTCATGTCACTCAATACCAAATTTGGTGTATATCAAGCTAACGAAACGGCCGTGAGCGCGCCATGAGCGTGGAATCCAAGTGTTGCTCATGACATGTCACGATTTCCATATTACCACTTGTCATTTATGCTCGTCATACAGTCACGTCACTCAATACCAAGTTTGGTGTATATCAAGCTAACGAAACGGCCGCGAGCGCGCCATGAGCGTGGCATGCAAATCATGTTGTTCATGACATGCACGTCATCGTTTGCATATAACCACCTGTCATTTATGTTCGTCATAGAGTCACGTCACTCAGTCCCGAATTTGGTGTAGGCCTATATCAAGCTAACGAAACGGCCGCGAGCGCGCTATGAGCGTGGCATGCAAATCATAATTTTCATGACAAGTTAGTCATGATTTTCATGATATGACCAGCCATTTATGTTTGCCATACCAAATTTTGTATAAATGCCATTAACGATACGGCCAGAAGAACAAGAGGTCGTAGGCGGCTAGATAGATGGATAGCTAGATACATACGCTCAAATTCGCGGAAGTTCACTAAGAAATGCTTCGCATTTAAAAAAAAATCACCGCCCAAGCACTCCGTACAAATGGTTAACCAGCGAAGCTGAAATGTGCGGCCCCAGTGTTTAGCAGTGGGTTCAACCCGACGCTGCACTGAAGCCTTCCACAATTATCGTTGCCAGGTTGTGGTCGAACCACAGGCGGTCACAGACGTCGCAGCCGAAGCCAAAGTGCCGCTGGAGAAACTCTCGCCCAAAGCGGGCGCTCGCCCCGGCGAACGCGCTCCCGGAATCACGTCGACGCGTCTGCCCGCAACGCCGTTTCTTCGGCGCGCCAGAGGGCGCGCCAGAGGGCGCGCCGTGGCTGCAAGCGTTTGGGAACTCAGTGGTGTGCATGAAGTCAGAGGTGCAATCTGGAATGGATGTAAATCAAAGGACTGTGGGACGCCTCGCGTTGGGCGCTCACGGGAAGACGACAAATGAGGCTGTAAAGGGTGATATGGGATGGACAGGTTTTGAAGTGAGGGAAGCTCAGAGCAAAATTAGATTTGAAGAGAGGCTGCGGAAAATGAAGGAGAGTAGATGGGCAGGGAAGGTTTTCAGGTATTTGTATAGAAAAAGCGTCGACACGCAGTGGAGAAAAAGAACTAGGAGGCTCACCAGTAAATATACGGCTAGCAGTGTGGGCGACATGGCAACAAGGAGCATTAAGCGAAAAGTCAGAGAGGCGGAGAGGACTTATTGGATGACAGCGATGGAAAAGAAGCCGGCTCTCAGTGACTACCGAAAGGGAAAAAACGAAATAAGGAGGGAGAGGTTTTATGATAATTCAAGGGGAAGCGCTTTACTGTTTGAGGCAAGGTCGGGTTGCCTTAGAACGCGTAGCTATAAAGCGAGATTCTGTAACGAAGAAGAACAATGTACATGCTGTGGGGGAACTAAGGAAACGATGGAACATGTACTGATTGAATGTGGCGATATCCATCCAGATATACGTGTGGACACGAGTCTACATGAAGCCTTGGGTTTTAGGGACAACAATGGAAAGCTGAACACGTCCGTGATAGAAATAAGTAAGAGACGGTTAGAGTATTGGTGGCAGAAAAGTAGAGATAAAGGACAAAAATGAAGAAGGGGGGAAATAAGGTCATTCTGCCTTAAGAAGCAGAGAGATGGACCGTGAACTTATATTTTTCTTTGCTGTAATAACATAGATTTAATCAATGTAGATAAGGCATTAGGCCACCATAAAAAGAAAGTTTTTTTTCGAGCCTGGTGGCAGACATGTCACCGCCCCGTTATAAAGGGGACGCTCATAGCATCCATCCATCCGTTTGACCTTGCAAGCGTCGTACCCAAGCTCGCGCGCCAATGGCGCGCGAGCTTGGGTACGACGCTCAGAACGACGTAACTGATAGCACAGCCAATGGAGACCGCTCGTGACACAGATGCCGAGCGGTTTTTCGTTTCTCCTAGCCATATACCCACCCCCTCTGTAACGCCTTTATGTGCCCTGAGGGTAACCGAAATAAAAAATAAATAAATAAATACAGCTTTCGCTGTCAAAAACCGACTGGCCTGCGCGGTACGCGCAGCACAGTCACAGCGAAAGCTGGGAGAGCACCATTTCTAAAACCCGTTGCAATCTATCTTGGGGCTACTAATACAAGTACGCTTGCAAGGTACCCACTACTCCATTAATTGATTCGGTGGCTGATGACGACGAAGAATTATGGCTGAGCCCTTTGTAATGGGTTGGAAGCATTCAACGACCCCCCTCGTAATGCAATTCATATTGTGTGACGCCTGGTTACACAAATGGCATTCTGTGACGCCTGGTTGTCGTTTCACTCTTCTGCCGCGTTATATTGCGCATGTTAACGCGGTTCCTTCCCGACATAATGCTTGTATAGGGTTTTTGTGCGGCGGGTTTTCGAGCGCAGGCATGGCACAGTGGTAGAACACTGGGTTGGCAAGGAGCGGACCCAGGTTCGAACCCCGTTCCATCTTGAACATTTTTTCTTGTTTTTTTTTCCCTATTTCGTGCGATGGCGGTTACGGACACCGGCGGCAGCGGCGGCGGCGGACAACTACGGCACCCTTGTTGTGACCTCATAACAGCTTTCGCTGTAAAAGTCACAGTTGCGCCACAAGGCGAAGCAATGAATGCGATAGCAACAAATTGGAACGTCAAGCGACGAATGGCAAGCAGGCGGAAACGTATAGCGCGCTGGTCACGCACACATGACGCACGAAAACAACACGCACAGGACGAAAGACAACTAACAACGTTCACAGCTCGACACTTACCGCGCTGCTCAAACAAAAACAACGCACGAAACGAATTCACAGGTACAGGCGAGCGCGAACTAACAAGTGTTGATCAGAGTTGTTACTTCGCTGTGTTTGAAAAGCGCGTTCTTTTCGCAAACGGGGGGACTGCCGCTCCGGCGAAAGCCCAATCGTTCCGGCGAAAGCACAATTCTCCCCCCACCGTGAGATAAGTGCGCGCGCGAACAGGCGAACAGGCGTCTAAAGCCCCAACCACTGGCACGCGTATGCTCGCGTACGCTCGCGCCTACGCGTCAAAAGCGTCGTGTCGCGCCTGGTGGAGGAGGAGGGCGCGCAACTACTGGTACGCGTCGACGCACACGCGCTCACGCGTCGACGGCTGACGCGCAGTGTTGCTTGATCTTTTGGTTTAAAACTGTCCAAGTACAGCACAGAAGGGCGCATTGTCAATCGAAGTGAGTTGGCAAGTTTTAGAAGATATAAAGAGCGCGTTAAAATATTGATTGCGCTTCACTCACCACTGTTTTGACTTTTAAGACGTAACTGCCATCGCAATGACCAAAGTAACAACCGTGGTATGCACAAGTCGGCGCGTGCGCTGCTCCCGTACTCCACTCGCTCTACTCCCGTGAACGAAAGTTCGCGTAGATCTCGGCATCACGGGGCACAGCCAACGATGCTCGCGAAATCGACAGTGCTTGTACGATTGCCTTATTGACGCCTGTTCACGACCTTGGTATTAGTGCTCAACAGAAATATAATCATCCTGTTCATGAAAATGGTTCTGCCCTTGTTGCTGCTAAAAAGAAGCGAACCGGAGCGGCGTCGCCCGCACCGTCGATTGGCTTGACGTCTCTTGGCGCGTACTTTAGTTACGAAAAAAAAAAGAGACAAGAAAGGAAAATGGACGTTTGCTGCGCAGTCTAAACGAGGTGTCCTAAAACTTCGGCGCATAGCAACTAATGCGTTTTACATTACCAAAAAAGACGGCTTTCCCACGTACCACGGGTGTCACCATGACTAATATTCGAGCTACCAAATGTGAGTTACAGTTTATTGCATGGCACAACATTGAAGAGTTTGAACACTGCAGCAGCCATAGATACTAACTCAATTTTTTTTCAATAGCATATAACATATTATACAGCATTTGGTTCATGTAGTGGGAGAGTGCAAGATATTTTTTCTTTTTAATATGATGAGGGCTGTGATGGTGTCGATACATTGTATAATTCTTGCTCGGAATGGCTCAGAAAATGAATTTGTGAGCAGCGTTTTTGGTGAAAATATCATAGGGCCTATCCTGTTCCAGAAGCTTGTAACAACGAAAAGAACTTTGTAAAGGCTCTAATAAGCAAAAAAAATGAAGTAGCATTCAGGTTTACAAATCACCAGGTTATTATCATGAATATGCTGGTGCATCCAGTGCACTTTTTCACTTCATATTTTACAGCATTCATTGAAGTAATAAATCACACCTGAAACTTCATGACGTGACAGATATCGGCCATAAGGTTGAACCTCAGCACTGTATAGAAGGCTTTTGCACGTTGTCTGTAGTCGAAATATCCTCTATCGCAACAAACCACACCTGACACTTCATGACGTGACAGATATCGGCCATAAGGTTGAACCTCAGCACTGTATAGAAGGCTTTTGCACGTTGTCTGTAGTCGAAATATCCTCTATCGCAACAAACCACACCTGACACTTCATGACGTGACAGATATCGGCCATAAGGTTGAACCTCAGCACTGTATAGAAGGCTTTTGCACGTTGTCTGTAGTCGAAATATCCTCTATCGCAACAAACCACACCTGACACTTCATGACGCGACAGATATCGGCCATAAGGTTGAACCTCAGCACTGTATAGAAGGCTTTTGCACGTTGTCTATAGTCGAAACATCCTCTATCGCAACAAACCACACCTGACACTTCATGACGTGACAGATATCGGCCATAAGGTTGAACCTCAGCACTGTATAGAAGGCTTTTGCACGTTGTCTGTAGTTGAAACATCCTCTATCGCAACAAACCACACCTGACACTTCATGACGTGACAGATATCGGCCATAAGGTTGAACCTCAGCACTGTATAGAAGGCTTTTTGCATGTTGTCTGTAGTCGAAATATCCTCTATCGCAACAAACCACACCTGACACTTCATGACGTGACAGATATGAGTCATAAGATTGCAGCTGTGCACTGCGTAGAAGGCTTTCACACGTTCTTGGTAGCCTAAATATCTCCTAATGCGACAAACCACACCTGACTCTTCATGATGCAACATATATAGGTCATAAGATTGGAACCAACCTCTGTGTAGAAGGCTTTTGCACGATCTTGGTAATCTTAATATCCTCTAACTCACTTACAAGCTTCTTAGCTAATTAGCTGTCCAGGTGTAAACAAAATGTGTGTTATATTTAAGTAAACTGTAAAACAATCGAGAAACACCATTGTTCGCATTCTCCCTATTTTATGAGTATCAGAATAGACTAGGGAGAATATGTGTCAGAATTGACAACCTGCAAAAAAAGGTATGTGCAACTGGGCATGTGCTAATGTGTAGTTGCATGGCAGAGAAGCAGAACAAGAGTCAAGAAGTGAAATAGCAGGCAACACAAGCAGCACTTAATCATGCAACTTTCTTTTTCGATCACCACACTCGCGCACGTTCGAGCTTCTATTTTATACGTGAATGTAAACGAGACCGCTGACAGCTGATTGTGTCGGCGTCGCAGGTACCCGGCACGAAATCACGTCACGCTGTTACCAACAAACGCACACTTGTTGTTAGCTTGACAACACACGCAAACGATTTGCACCGAAGCCAAACAATGTTTCAACGTCGTAAAATCTGCAGATCCATTCATGTACATCGTCACATCACCGAAATGTGTTGGCAAGTGCGAGGTTCACTTTCGGCAATGATGAGGCGAATGGCGATGTTGAAAACAAACACACTGCGGATGAAAACTTCAGCGCAAGCGGCACGCCATGTCACGGACATCATATATAGTGTCTACGTTGCAACGGACACAACAACCGTCAATTTCCTTCAACCAGAGTTCCTCACATGAGCTGGTTCACACCAACTCGACGGTAGGCCTACGCTGAATGCAGACGACACCGCTCTGAATTGACTTCGCAGTAGGCGAGGGCTCACGCTCAAGACTTCAAACCTCCGAAGCATGTCTACACTCGTTTCGAACACAGATAAACACAGATCAAAGCACAGGAGCAGCGACACGCCGCAGTAGTCAGTACGATGTTTTCACTCGGCCGACGATCGCACTCAAAACCGGCGCAAGGACAGCCGGCAGGCATTCGCTGGATTTGTCGGCGTCGCTCGAACTCAGCACGAAGCCGCGTCCCACTGGTAGCATTCGCAGTCGTTCGCCGTATCGTTGTAGTACTGGATGACGACGCGGTCACTCAGGAACGTTTCGACCGTAGTTTCCGTGCCTGCGCCCAGCACTCAGGTGTGTCGCCGGCGAAGCATCGCTGAAGAGGCGACGGCCATTAGGCATAGTGGTCGGAGGCATCGCGGCCTCTGATTGGTTGGCGCCGCCGTACGCGTGGTGACGTAGGCGAAAATTTCAAGCAGTGCTTGATCGCTCGCGCCTCGAAGCGCCTCGTGCGTATGCCCCTCCGCGGCCGACGCTGAGAGACGCATTTGACGCGTAGGCGCGAGCGTACGCGAGCATACGCGTGCCAGTGGTTGGGGCTTAACCCCTACAGGGCAAAGGGCGCGAGCGGATGAGCGCGGGCGTCGCGACGAGTGGGGCCGGTGGGGCGCCGTGCTATGGCCTCGCCGACCGCGCCCTTCGCGCCATCTCGCTGGGAATGCTGAAAACACGCTGAAAACTCGCTGTGTATAAATTGCTGGCCATTTAAACGTTGAAGGACGTGCGCTATCGTGGCTCAGCGGTTAGCGCTGCAGAGCTAGAGGTCCCCGGTTCGATGCCGCGCGTCGGAAACATTTTTCTGAATGATTTTTTTTGAGGCTTTTATAAATATATATAGATACATATACATATACGGGACATGACGGCGACGGCGAAAACCAGCTGAGAATGTCCATATAATTGCTAACGCAATAAAAAGAACACTGGGAAACACCTTCGGTCAGACGCCACCACGTGCCAAGGGGACGCACAGGAGTCACTCGAAGCGCCGCAGTTTAAACGAAAAAGAAATATCTAAGAGCATCGGGTCTGCAGCGCGTTGCTCGAACACAAAGACGTAACAACTGTTACAGTTGTTAGTTAACGCCTGTTCTGTGTTTACCTGTGTGTTCTTATCGAGAGTCCGTCTTTGTGAATCAGCGGCGCCCTACTAGTATCAAGCTGCTTGTCGTCCTTCGTATGACATTCTAATTTCTTGCCATCGCATGCATTGCTTCGCCCGCATGGTGAAACTGTGACCTTTTTGTCCTGTTTCTTTTATGGCACATATTTTTTCACTAAAGCTGTTTAACATGGCGGTTGCCTCTCCCTTTGCTGTTCCAGAATATTTGTCAATATTTAACATTTTTCTGGCAGCAGCACCAAGCGCCATTATATTGCTCCAGGAGATGACCGAAACTGCTCCCAGCCAACCGGATGTTGACTGTTGGCTCGAACGTTATGACGCCCCAATAAAAAATTGGCCGCGTATCTGCGTGCTTCGCTGCAAATGTCGTCGAAAGACGATAGTCTTGTGCCGACTGCACTGCATGAGCGGCATGAGTACCACAATTTAATAGCTGGGCTAGCCGCTGGGCTCGTTTTTCGGACGTTTTCCGGGCACGCTTAGACGGACGCCGGCGTTTCTCCGCTGAAATTTGGTCGTCCGTCTTTTTTCTCTGCGTTCTCTGATCATGTCTTGTAGAGTGGGTCGTATTTCATCAAGCGGCCATATATGTTTTGCCTTGCCTGAGACAGTGCTCTTCTACGATGAATCAGCCGCATCTGGCTGGCATTGATAAAACAGAAGAGGACGCCATCTACAGCGCTACCGGGGAACATCGGCTTGTGTTGAACTATGCTGCTGCCAGGTGGCAGCACCACAGCGTCGAAGTTAAATCACTGGGCGGAGACTTGTTTTGTACACAGCGGCGCACTTTTCAGCGCCGCGTAAGAACACTAGGATCTTTATAATTACGTATCTATAGATTTTGTTTTAAAGGTAACACTGTGAATAGTACTAAGTTATTGATGTTGTGCCTCAGGTATGCGTAATATTTGATTTTTTAATTGCCCACGCTCACCCGTATGAACACATGCTTCTCGGTCAAGATTGGAGGTCGTAAGGCAGGGGGTTAAACTTTGGCCAGCTAGCTGAATCGTGCGACGTGCCGACAAACAGAGAAACTGACAGACAGACAGACAGACAGACCAAAATTTCTCCGTTTAAGTATCCCAAGAAAGACCATCGTCTTCAAAGGGGTACTGACACAAAATTTGGCCTCGCTTTTATTTGCTGCACTGTGTTGCTGGGGTCCTGTTAGTCATAACACGGCACCTCGTTTGCTGCAGCGCGCGACAGATATTTAATTACAGGCTCCTCACTACCGACCAGTTTCAGTTTCGGTTTGAGAGAGCTCGAAAAACGACAAGCCGCCGGGTGCAACTATCACCACCTAGCGTGCGCAGCTCTCGATCACGTCAGCACACAGAACTGTGACGCACTTCCGCACGGTCCGCATCAAGAAGTCCTTTCGAATAGGAAACGGGGCAGTGTCGCCAAACACAAAGCTTTCAACGCGTGCGCCGTGGCCACGGACTCGCGACCAGCCGCCGAGAAGTATAGACTGCTGGAACAAACGCGGCAAAAGAAAATGGCCGCTATGACGTCATCATAACTTGTTGCAGCGTGGTCACGTGAGGGAAGTAGGGGGGTCACCGAGGGTCACTTGATGGTGTCAGTAGAGCGAGGGATGATCGCTCATGCAAACTTCAAAATTAATTTAAAATACCTTCCAAGCTATGTTCGCTGTTGATATTTTGCAGATGATGTACACATGTTCACGGGAATCGAACCCAGGCTGTCTCGGCCGCGAAATTTTGTGCCAGTACCCCTTTAAAACACCGCCCAAGCACTCCGTACAGATGGTTAACCAGGGCAGCTGAAACGTGTGGCCACAGGTGGTCGCAGCCGAAGCCGAAGTGCTCCTCGAGGAACTCCCGCCGAAAGCGGGCGTAGTCCTTGGCGAACGCATTCCCTCCATTGCCGCATTGGCGCTGCTCTGCCTGCGACACCGCTTCCCCAGCTCGCCGTTGTCACATATGCGTTCAATATCTCGAGTTAGCTCGGCGTTGTGGTTAGCAGCCTCCGCCCGCTAATGCGCTTGCGTTCCGCTTCGCGATTTAGCGCGGCTTGGAAGGCTGTCGGAACCTCGGTACACAGTTGCTGCTTGCGCTTGGCCACCCGGGCCTGTTCTTGTGCCCGGACTGCAGCATCAGCGGCATCGGCTCGGTGAACACGAGTTTGCTCAAGGATCTGCTGTCGGCGCTGTTCTTCGAAAATTGTCTGCTGTTCGGGAGTTCATGCGATCTGTGGCCTACCCATGTGGAAGTTGTAAGTTGAAACTGCCGCGCACGAGCTCGGCATCACGGCTGCGACGGGATGGACGACGTCACTCACGGCGCAGCCAATGGCACGCGTGCTGGGGGAGACGTTGACAACGACGCAACTGACGGCGCAGCCAATAGAGACCGTTATCGAAACTTGTGGCCAAAGGTATTTCTTTTCGCCTAGCCTTTTACAGCTCCCACTGCAAAAATAACAACATATGAAAAGAAGGGACCTGGTTCTTATTTAAGTTATCTAGGACATATACATACAGAGCATCAACTCAGACATGATAAGGCCTACTTTAAGTAATAAGATAATTTTCAAGAATATTCTAATGTGTAGACTGAAAAATGACCTGTGTTTTTCTAGTCGGCTTGTGTCATTAAGACTATCCATACCCACAACCCAACAGTCTCCTTTACCTCCTCATTCACTCAGCTCTAAACACTAGTGCGTAATTTCCGTGGAGCCTCAGGAAAGGGCAGGCCTCATTCCGTAGGGTGCGCTGTACGTCCCTGTTGCTTAAAAGTACTCGCGTCGCGTACGTTGACGATATGGGGGCACTTTGAAGACGCGGACAGGGAATAGACAGGCCACACACAGCGCACGTATCCTGTGTACTGGTGTGCTGGTCCTGCGTCCTGGTGCTGGTGTACCATTGCATGTGTCCATGTGTCCTGTGTACTGCGTGAACCAGTTAAATGTCTATGCTCTTGCCTACCTTTTCCGGCCAGACATCATCCCCAGAAATGTACAATGTTCATATATTGAAGCTTCACGACACATACGACACACACTAAAACCTTGCATCACTTCCGCGTTGCATTGCGTGAACAACTTTGTTCACGATATTCGAAACAACGTTTCTAAATCAGTGACGAAGCCAGTGGCTTGGATTGATGTGGTTAAAAGCACCCCTGCCCTCACACACCTATCCCCTTTCCGAAATATATTTCTGGCTACGCCCTAAGGGCTACGCCCTTGGGGGCGAAGCTCCCGAAGGAGCTTCGCCCCTAAAAGATTGCAGTCAGCTTCACAGTAAACGCTTCCTCAGCACTGCTGACCGTTAAGAGCTCTCGTTTGTCTAACTAGAAGTGGAGTAACTGGGCCTTGTTACATATTGAGGGCGGAAAAGGCCATGCAAGGTGTAAGCGGAATCCTCTCGCCCTGCGATGACAACAAAGATTGGCAATCATGAAAGGATGTTCGTGCCTGTTATCCTAGTTACACAACAAGTGTTTCCTATGTTTGTCACACAAAGTATCGCGTGAATAAATGTTTCCAAGAGGTGTTTCCTATGTTTGTCACACAAAGTATCGCGTAAATTGTCCAGTAAGGACCGTCTTCTTGTAAACAAATTTTTTCGCTAGTGAACGTTTTCTTATGGCGGCCTTAATTTCACAGAGGCCCTCTACAGTTTTTTTTTTTCATAATTGCGTGCACGGCCGAGTACTTCTCGTAAAGCTGTGCCAGCTTTTTTTTCCATATGCATTGAAAATCGCTGCCTGGGAATTGAAACTGTTAACAACGACTGCATTGAAATTTTTTTCATGTTTCGGTGACGAATAACGCCGCAAGAGTGTGGGATATCGGCATCCCATGGTCTGCAACAAGTTGTGTGCAAGCAAGGTGGATACCGGTCGAGAATGCTTGCCAAACAACAAGGAGCGGAAAGAATGTCAAGTGGACGACCGCTTTTAGACCGCTATCGGCAAAATAGAAACGACTTCGTTTGCTAGAGACCACGAGATGACGACATATTTCACTAACAGAAAAAGAACAAACAATCAATATAAAGTGGCGCCATTCATCTATACAGATACCCCCAAAAATTTAAAGCCCTCGTTGTCACCTAGTTTAGTACCCGGCGGCGAACTTCACTGTAGATGGATAACAAATCCGGTGCAGTCTTATGAAAAGGGCTCAGAAGTTTATGCAATTATGCTTAAAAACGACAGAAGAAGGGGCGGCACTGAAACAGCCATAAAAGCTTTTACTAAAGAGAATATTTTTCTTTACAGCAAAGTAGCTCCTACTTTACGAATATCCCTCGTATATGTGTAGCCTCAACTTCAAGCACGCAACACAATCCTGGTCTTATAACTCCTATAGTAAAGCACAAAGGAATGCAAAAACTGTACAGTACCACATCAAGTAGTGTTTTTTAAACAACAGAACAGCTTCAACCATTTAGTGTAAGAAGCTTTTGCAACGGTAGTACTTCACTGGTAAAGAGATTTTGCGCGAGATAGCATGTATGGTTCACCAAACAAAGAAACTATGGAGTGCCAGAACGACTATTTAACCCCATCTGTTTACACAAATACAGCAAGAAGAATTATGGATGCACTCGTTTAATAAACTACAACCTGACGCTCACTTTAACGAATCATAATTTAAACATGAGTCATTCCACGCAAACTGCCCCTGCCGTGGCACTCGCCAAAAATCAATTTCTATTAATAATCTCAAAAAGTACACAGATATAGACATTACTTCTACAGTATTTTCCCGAAATATTTGGGGTGGCAAAATATTTTTTCACGCACGTGACCACCATTTGAAATTTATGAAAGTGTGGAAAAGCAGGTACCAAAACAAAATTGTCCATAAACTGACCGTTTCGCATATTCATTCAACAGTTGATTTCACAGTTCACTGAGATTCGCCTACACACCAAGGACTGAAATATTTAAAGCTACCATAAGGAACTCTCCTATAATAAAAGCACGATTCTCTAAAAGCACGTTAAAGCAAGTGTTCAAAAAATGCGCGAAATGATCGATTTATAGAGAATTTTCTTTTCGCAGCTGGTTTTTCAACATTTCGTGAATTAGAAATGGTGATCACGTGCGCAAAAACATTATTGTTGCTCAAGATAATTTGGCAAAATACTGCAGAACTGATGCCTATAACTGTGCAATTTTCAAACATTTTTATAGAAACTTGATTTTTGGTGAGTGCCACGGTTGGGACAGTTGGTGTTGAATGACCCACAGAAATCTTTTTGTTCTATGTGTCCACGTCCTCGTCAAGCTATCGAAAGATAGTTTTTATCGTGGGCTCCTGGGCTATCATGTTTTGTTTTGATGGTGAAATAAACTGAATTATTACAACCTTGTGCTACTTCAAATTAATTTAAACTTGCGCTTGTTTTATGTGTGCACTTACTGTTACTACTAGTACGGAATGTAACAAAGGTTTGTTTGATCATTTGTCATGAACGCTAGTCGTCAGGATTGAGATGTACCACCAAACGTCAACGGGGGTGCATCCGCGCTAAACGGTGCTATAGCTCCCAAACACCAATGGATATTGTGCAAGCTATCTTATATGAATGTACAGTAAACATTCAAGTATACTTTTGTAAGCGCACGTTTTCCTTTCGCGTTATACAGGATTCCTACGACAGAGAGATGAACCATGTTTGCTTTTTCGAAGCACTCGGCATGGCGTTGTGTACAGCCAATCTTTTTTTTTTAATTTGCGCCCACTGTTCTTATGAAATTCACGTTTTTTTAACCGAGGAGGCAAATCGAGTGCATGCGTGTTGACACAGACTTACCACGCAAGTTAATTACAGTCTCACCTTTATATTTATATATAAGTGGGCACTCGCGTGCGCAGTTGTCAATTAAATCGTGTATGTCAGTAATCTACAACACGCTCACGTTGCTTGTCAAGAGCAAACATTGTTGACGCAATCCCATGCGGTCAATCAAAGGTGCATTACAAGTTGAGAAGGCAGAATGTTGTATGTGTAATACAAGAATGCAGCAACAACAGCAAAAAACACTGCACGACCACAGTCGACGTCTGCACTATTAGGCCGCTGCTAAGCAGCAGTCACCAGTTCTATAAAAACCATACTTTTAGTCAACGCCCTCCACTGGTAGAAAACAGTGAGTAGCCGCGTACACACAGAGCGAATTTACATTGTCGCCGTTGAAATATTGAACAAGATAAAAGAAGGTGTAAATTCTCAAGAAGCACACGACAGCGAGGATAAGAACGATATCACACGGTGGAACATGTGAAATAGGCAGACCACGTCATCCCTTTGTTAATATTTAAACAAATTAGAAGCACTTGGTAATGTTGAGCAGAATGAATTGATTACTCATATTAAATACTCCATTACAGTCACACGACAGTCATTAGTCAATGTAATCAAGTACATTTTGGGCCGCTAATCTTAATGCGATAGCGTTAAAGACCTCGTTTGGCAGAAGTTCAGGTGTCGTCGGGGTCGGTATCGGCGTCATTGGCTGTGAGCGAAAAATCGTCATCTTGTCCGTGACCGAAAAATCGAGGAAGATGCAAATAAAATAAATAATAAAAATGTTTGGTTCAAGTGAGAATCGAACCCTGAGCGTCTGAGTGGCAAACAGCAAAACACTCTATGAATGTCATGTAGTGAAAGGAGTCTCCTTAACGCATGAAAGATTGCGTGGCAGGAGCGTAGAATCGTACCAGGCGTCAGAACATGTGATTTGCGCAACCAGTGGGTATTTTAAATGCCAAACCAATACAAAGCGCTCAGGCTGCAAAATATCAACATGGGCAGCTTCTGAGTAGGTTCGCGCGTTCGCCTACGGATGCGCAGTCGACCCTTCGCTGATTCTGATAAGCAAGAATTATGGCGTAGTGCGCGCTTAACAACTGTATTTGCAGTAGGCATTCTAGGATAGTTTGAAACAGCTAATGTTACGCACGCAGTCATTCGTTTTTTCTTTTTCTTTTTTAGATGCGAAGCATCTTATGCTCGGGGTTTTGTCCGTCCCTCCCTCCCGCGTCCGGTCACTTTCATGAAGTAGGGAAGCACACACTATGAGAACCAGAACACTGTAGTACAATAAGGCCGTCAACCACCAGCACAGTCACCAGAGTCATGGCCGAGAGCACAGAGTGGCTGCTTAGCAATGGCTAGGCAGGTGGTGGGTGCAAGCAAAGAATAACACGCACTACCGGTGGTGTCTGTCGCCCACGTTGACTTCATTCCTTGATCTTGGTTGCATGCGCTTGCGGGGGCTTTGTCCGTCGCTCCGTCCCGCGTCTCCTCCCCCTCTCTCTTCTTCCCTACGCTCACCCCCTTTCTTTCCTCTAGGAATCCTCTACTCTCTCCTCTCCTACGGTCCCCCCCCCCGTTCTCTCCTCTAGGAATCCTCTACTCCACGGAGCGGCGCGCACGACAGGTGGTGCGACAGCTGAATACTCCGCTGGAGGCACCGCGGTAGTTCCGCGGCATGAAAATGACAGAGCGCGCGCGCCTCATTCTCTCTCCTGTGCAGCACCGCGATGAGCGCCCGGGCCGCTGCCGAGAAACGGGAGTGGCGACGTTTCTCCCGCTCAAGCTAACCATCTCCCCGCTGCTTCGCATCCACGCATGGTTCCCTTTAGCGGGAGATGGGGAAGTTTTTTTTATGGCACGGCTGAAGGCTTGTACCGAGAAGCAAAGTGAGGCCAGCAGTTTAAAATGCGATAGCACGGGGCCCGATTACGCTGTCATGTTCTACTCTTGAAGAAGAAGCTCAAGCGTCCTCCAAATTTTTCTAAAACAATCATAACTTTGCTCACTCGTGACAGAGAACGCGCTTGTGTGTTGAGAAACGCGGATGTTGTGTTTTTCGTGCGTTAGATTTGTTTTACACGGCTGCCTGCCGCGCTGTGCTGTTCCAAGCCTTCTCACGCGAAGCGGAACGTGTCGATCGGCGTGGCCGCGGTAAGAAAGGCAAAAATAACTCGCGCAACCCTCGCTTTCACTTGGTAAGTTGGTATACACCAAAATTGGCATGGAGGGGCACGAACGTATGCCTAACATGATCGACAGGTCATGGCATCACTAATTTGTCATGCTTGCCATTTGCTCAACGACTAATAATAATATGGCGTGTGGCGCGGAAGCCCACTTTCTTCGGGCAGAAATAATTCGGACGATGCGTGGTCTGATGATTTGCCTACATCAGGTGATGAAAACGCTATCAACAATACATATCTCAAGATATCGGACTTACCTACCTACAAGAACGAACCGCACATGAAAAAAAAAAAAACTAACAGAGTGCTTTATGCAATTGCGTGAGACGACACGAAGGCGAAAGCCATTTCTTCTTCAATTGGATGCACTGATCCTCCCCGCCCCCCCTCCGAAAGCTGTTTGCGCCTAATGTGGTTTCGCACTCACGCAGGTTTGCAGGCGCTTCAAGGTTTCTTCTCCTCACCTGGTTTTACATGTCCTCCGTGATCGGCCAATAGACAACCACCCGTTAGACACCACCCGTGTGTAGTAATAGACAACCACCCGTTTGTAGCATGAAGTCACAAGGAAATCCATGCGGATTTCTCAGAAAGAAAAAGCTTCTTAGTTGCCGAAAAATTCGTCCTGGTCCGGGGATCAAACCCGGGATGAACACCTTTCCGGGGTGGTCGCTCTACCAAATGAGCTAACCAGGAATCTAGCAATTGGCAGCGCGAGGGCGAATTCATCGACAACTCAAAGCACATGGACACAAGTAATTGCAAATGAGTTCTGCGGCAGCCCTTAAGGTGGCGGAAGGGTTAAGAACCATTACTTGTGTGCATGTGCTTCGAGATAACGATGAATTCGTCCTCGCGCTGGCAATTGCTAGCTTCCTCGGTTAGCTCATTCGGTAGAGCGACCACCCCGGAAAGGCGTTGGTCCCGGGTTCGATCTTCGGACCAGGAGGAATTTTTAGGCAACTAAGAAGCTTTTTCTTTCTGAGAAATCCGTATGTGTTTCCATGTGGCTTCGTGCTACAAACGGGTGGTTGTCTATTTTCCCTTTCTCAACTTGTACAGCATGAATGGCCGCATTTGTAACTTTAATTCCATGATATCGGGGAAAACACTTTTCTATATTACACTTTTACGCACAAACTTCTGGAAGAATGTAGCTTTATCTGGCATTGATTTCCTTTACACGTTTGAATTTAACTCAAGCTTCGCGCTCGGTGAGCCTTGTACGCTACCTGAGAAGCGTAACCCGACAGCATTGCGGTCGTATGGCCATCTCTACTCTTTCTTTTGTTTCCCTTACGTCTTCACTGTGTGCTCTGTTCATCATAAAGTGGTAGCGGAGGCTAAGAAATTGACGAATAAGGCGGCGTGCATATCCTCTTCAGGCCCCGCGTACATTGAAATGCACATTTGTTCTTTTCCGGTTTTGGAAATTCGCGCCTCTATTAAATCCAAAATTCTTAGTGCAATCGCATTCACAATCATGTGGTGTCGTCTGGTCAGCATTACAGGAAGCACACTACAGTGTAAGCCATATTTTCCCGCTTTGAAACATGACGGAATTCTCGTCTTCGACTTTCTACCGACAGCGTGCAACAAAGTCCCAAATTACTCAATAATCATGCAGTCAAATTTTTTAATTGTTGTTTCAATCTACTTAGGAAGGGTATAGGAATGATTTCCGTGCGTCACGTAACCTTTCACGCGGGTATTTTTGTTATCAGAAGCCGTTTTCTTCACAAATTCATTATAAATCACACTCGGTGTCAATATGTGCTTTGGCGTGCGTACTCATGCCGCTCTCATGCGATTGGTATTAAGCTTTTTGGCATTAAGCTTTGGCGTTTGTATCATCTAAGAATCTTTTATGAAAAGGCGGAACGTGTTCTCAAAACAATAACCAGCAGTGACCTCTCGGAACTCTAATTGGCTAACGATGAGGCTGTTCTTTGCCCATTATCTAGTGTCGAAAAACAGGTGTGGCGCCGAATTTGAACTTGAGCCACCCCAAAAGCTGCTGAAAGCCAAGGTGCCTGCTGAGCCAAGAACTGCGTGAGCAAGCCACATGCCAGAGCTTGTAAATCAGGTATCTTCCTCGAGATACCGAAACTCAGGATGCTCTCAGCGAACAAAGTTCCAGTGTAGCTTCTTCCTGTGCATCACATGTACGCGAAACTGCTACAAACAGTTTCACAACAAACAAGAGTGCTTTTCACGAGCAAATGCAAAACTTTGTTATAGGCGAGTGGTTATTCGTTTCCTGTGCATTAAGACCCAGTGTGCATTATAATGCACACACTGGTGTGCAAAAGCTGTTGGCCGTACAGGCACAAATTTTTTCTAGTGTAATAAAGTATGTTTGTGCATTCCAAAAATCTGTTTTGACTTCACCTGTGTGGCCACAAGTTTAATGGGGTCTGAGGAGGATATAGCTAGAAAACCACCAGAGACCATGAGTAAAAAGCTCGTAGTCGTGAGTGATGCGGTAACTGCGCTTAAGTATTGTAGCTGACTGCGCGCGTTTTTTACTATTTTTGTTACTCTTAATTCTTGCATGCATGATGCTATTTCGCGATTACTCGTGCGAAAAAGTTTCTTTTCGTTCGTGCCTTGTGCTGTTCATTTGGTACGTTTTTACGCAAGCACCAAACGTTCTCTAACTCTATCACTGGAACTGGGCTACGCCGAAGCCGTTTGATACATGAGTTTTTGCATTCTGTTGTTGACCACGCACCAGTGGCGCACATCATAGGGTTGTCAGGGGGTCCTGACACCCCTTGTGTTCAAGCTGAGGGGGACAACCCTTGCAAGTGTCTCCCCCCTTGAGATGTATCTTCCAAACGAACAGAAATGAAGCACTTCGTGCCGTTACGTACAATGTGGATTACCATTGCGGAGTAGCACAAAAAGTGCTGCCATTTATATTGCCATACCTTAACCCGAATGACGCCGCAGCTGCGAAAATGCTAAACCATGCCTACGAGTCGCTATTACAAACTTCGCCATGCGATGTCGCCTATATACTACTGACTGCTCAGTGCTCTCTTTTACACATATATACCCTTTATAGGGTATATATGTGTACAAAGTACACATATATACCCTATAAAGTGGACGGAGGGATGACCGCCACCGTAGCTCAGTGGTAGAGCATCGGACGCGTTATTCGAAGATCGCAGGTTCGGTCCCTGCCGGTGGCAAGTTATCTTTTCGTCCACTTTTCTTTTTTCACATTTACATTACAATTACTTCTAATAGCTTCCCCTACTTTCCTTGGCATCTTTGTCTGTTAGTTCTCATTAATACTGTGTTTAACAAAGCAAACGAGCCCTTAAGTTTACAATTCCTTCCTTCATTTATAACGAGGGTCTCGTTCTGGCAGAGTTGATGCCTTCAGGTAGGTATGCGAGGGATTATTAGTCAGCTGCCCGCTCGTAATAAGATCACGTAGTACGTGACGCCTACAGGCAAAAAAGAGTGTTCCAGACTCGCCGTAATGGCAACAGGCGGCGCTGACTGACGCTTCCACGTTTAAGGTACACATATATACCCTATAAAGTGGACGGAGGGATGACCGCCACCGTAGCTCAGTGGTAGAGCATCGGACGCGTTATTCGAAGGTCGCAGGTTCAGATCCTGCCGGTGGCAAGTTATCTTTTCGTCCACTTTCCTTTCTTCCATTTACAATACAATTACTTCTAATAGCTTCCCCTATACTTCCCTTGGCATCTTTGTCTGTTAGTTCTCATTAATAATGTGTTTAACAAAGCAAACCAGCCCTTAAGTTTACAATTCTTTCCCTCATTCATAACGAGGGTTTCGTTCTGGCAGACTTGATGCCTTCAGGTGGTATGCGAGGGATTATTAGTCAGCTGCCCGCTCGTAATAAGATCACGTACTACGTGACGCCTACAGGCAAAAAAGAGTGTTCCACACTCGCCGTAATGGCAACAGGCGGCGCTGACTGACGCTCCCACGTTTAAGTAGACATACATACCCTATAAAGTGGACGGAGGGATGACCGCCACCGTAGCTCAGTGGTAGAGCATCGGACACGTTATTCGAAGGTCGCAGGTTCGGTCCCTGCCGGTGGCAAGTTATCTTTTCGTCCACTTTTCTTTTTTCACATTTACATTACAATTACTTCTAATAGCTTCCCCTATACTTTCCTTGGCATCTTTGTCTGTTAGTTCTCATTAATACTGTGTTTAACAAAGCAAACGAGCCCTAAAGCTTACAATTCCTTCCTGTATGTATATATATATATATATATATATATACATATCTAAATACACAAAGAAAAATAAATCAGAAGAAAAAGATTCCAAGGCACCCGACCAGGGATTCGAACAAGCGACCCCACGCTCACCAACGCGCTGCGTTAGACCACTCAGCCACGCACCATACATGCCCCCCGCATAATAACGGCAAGTTATTTATAGACACCACTAACCGCTTGTGGTATGCAGATCTCGGAGCAGCTTGAGCGTGTTTTCTGTCACGCAAGCGTTCGTACATTTTCTTTAAATTTTAAAACTGCCCTTGAGACGCGCACGAAAAAGCTGCCGCCCCCTTTCTGTACCCACTCGTGATGTCGAAAGAACTCTGCGCACACCTAGAGTTATTGTGTATCGTAATCCAAAGCAGGCTTTCGATGAAAGCGTTCCCTGTCACCGCCGTGAGCTTTGTCGTGCAGCGCGGGTGGTTTGCGTTTGCGCCGATGCGAGGCACCGCCGACTCCTTTGCCGCCATGTTGAATTTGCGGTCGGCTGTTTACATCACGCGGTTTGAGCGAGTGCAGCCAAAGCCGTGAACCGGAAAGGCGATCCGCTAAAGCGTGGCGGAAAATTCAGCCTTATAAAGATTTTTTCACGTTGGCCTAGCTGGCGTGGTTTTCCGGCCACTTAGGCGGCGAAGTGAGTGAATTTCCGTGGAGTTTTCCCGCTTTCGCTTCCTTCGAGGCCAAGTGTGAACGTGCCTTAAGACCACCGGGTTCTGCGTTGTCGACACTTGCAGCGCGTTACTCAAACACAAAGGCGTAACAACTGTGACAGTTGTTAGTTTACGTTTGCCCTGTGTATGACTGCGTGTCCTTTTCCAGCGTACTACCTTGTGCTTCTGCGAGAAGCTGCAATTATCGAGCTCCTGGTCAATCTTTGCCTGAAATTTCGAGTTCTTGCTATCGCATTCATTGCGTCGCCCTTGCGGCGAAATTGGGGTATTTTAATTTATGTTTAAAAGCAAACCATATTTATAAAGACAAAATGGCCGCCATTGCAAGATATGTAGGTACGTCCCGCCTTGCGGTTTTTTTAACACGAAAGTGTTTTATGCCGGGGATCCACCAAGATTTCAGTGACGTATTTTCGTCACGGAAAATGATGTCAAAAAAATACACATGATCATTATACAAAGAAAAAAGTACCGTCAACCTATGACCTCTTGGTCGGCGAGTAGCGATGCCGGGCGCGCTATCCACTGCACCACGGTCACATACTGTGTAAGCTGTACAAAACGCCCCTTTTATATCTACCACTGTCCTCTCACAATGTTCTTGCTTAAGGAAGTAATGCATTATGACCGCGCAATCCACAATTAGTTCCTTCAAAGCGTCGTTTCCACGCGTCCGTCGCATTCGGCGCGTTTGGAATAGGAAAAGTGCAGTTTGTCCACGCATTAAACATTGCCAGGTGGCGACGTTACCCCACGCGTCGGCGTCGCTAATAGCATCCATGCATACCGGAAAAAGCTCTGCGACGCGCGAGTGCTCAGCGTGGCCGCAGCTCCGCGTTCCCAAGTTACGCTCGCCCAGCGAACAATCGCAGCCCGCCAAAGGGGAAGACACGACGAACGTTGCGTTTCGTCAGTCGGGCAGCGTTGTTCAATAACTCTAACACGCCGCAAGTAGGCGACCTTAGCCCAAGTTCGGCATCCACAGTGACGCTCTTCTGGGTGTCACACGGCTTTCTCTGATTCTGCTCACCGTATACAGCTACCACAGGTACAGACCACAAGGGTTTGTTTAATCATTGATCATGGATGTTAGTCGTCGGGATACAGATGTACCACCAAGCGTCAACGTGGATGTATCCATGTTAAACGGTGCTATAACTGCCAAACACCATTAGACATTGGCAAGCTCTCTGATATCAATGTACAGAAAACATTCAACTACTTCTGTAAGGACACGTTTCACTTTCGTGTTATACCGATTCCTATGACGCAGGGATCAATCATGCTTTTCGATTTACGCCACTGCCGCGCACTAGCGCAGCGTTTAAAGATGGGTCAGTGCTCTTCCAAACCGCATTATTAAAGTGAAGTAGAATTCAAGTGCCCTGTGTGGAAACTCAGCGCCAAAAACTGCAGGACGTAACTTACGCCCATCCATTTCCGCTCGCTTTCAGAGCGCAGAAAGCCCACGGGTCCGGTAAGCGGCGCGGCGCGGCAGTTCACCGCAAAAAGCCATCGCGGGAGCCAGCACTCCCCCTACTCTAGGTCGCTTTATGTTTGACTAGGGATAATGTGTGTGCATTGGAGTGGGACTGGCTTGCAGGCGATAAGCAACAAAAACTTTACAATCAAAGTAAAATATTTTATTCGCGTCGTCTGACAGCGGTGTGGGGATAGCAAGGACAATGCATACCAAGAAGACGCAATACGTTCCTATAACGATGTTTCAAAATTGTGTGAGTACTCCTTAAGCATATGCTGCTTCCACCTTTGCGTTTGGTAACGTTAGCTTATTAAAATATCAAGAACACCCAAAGAATCTCATGGGTAGCGATCCATGCTGCAGCGGGTGTCATGCTGACAAAAACCTGACTACAAAGTAGTGTTATCGCGGAGTCCTTTCGAGGTTGCCTATGCTGGCATTGCTTGCTAATTGTAGTTTCTGCGCACTCACGAACTCACCGGTCCGCCATATTTTTCCACCAGCTCGTTTATCAACGGGACGAAAACGAGCAACCTGGGAGAGAGCTTAAGCTCATCGGCTACTATTCCTGTAAGTTCACGAAAACACAGGAAAACTACACGACAACAGAAAAAGAAGCTTTGGCCGTCATAACGGCAGTCAGATACTTCAGAAGTTACCTGGAAGTTAAACATTTCAACCTGTTCACCGATAACCAGGCACTGACATACTTGTTGCAACTTGCGCAGCCAAAGGGCAGAATAGCTCGATGGGTGATAAACGAAGCGTCGCACGATACCGCTGTGCCATCATTTAGTAAATCGGTATTCTTCAAACCTATTTGCGAACACGGGAACACAGAGCACAACAAAACTATTTAAGGTATGTTGCCTGCCTTAAAAACGATGATTTTTTTTTCAAAAAAAGTCGAATTTTATTTTTAAGGATTTTAATAATCTGGAGACATTCAGAATTGTGCTACCGCAAAAATTACATCTTTATCTTGTTTGGTTCAAAAGTTACGTTGTTTTTTACAACTGCTGGCAGACCTCCCTGAAACCGAAACTGACGCGAGATTTGAAGTACACTGATTTTTCTGGAGACGGCAACTCGAAAAGTTATGCAGCTGTCAAAGATGTGTATGGAACTGAATCTGTGCGCAAACTTGAGTGCAGTGGGCACGTTCGAAAACGCGTGGGATGCCAACTGAGAAAATTGAAAGACTGCTCATGGACTAGGAGGTAAAGGGAAGTTGACGGATGTCATGATCGATCGATTGCAAAACTATTATGGTATTGCAATCAAGGCCAATGTGGGCAACCTCCAAGCAATGAAGCACGCCACACTAGCAAGTCTGTTTCATTGCAGTTCAACTGGCGTAACTCCTAAGCACGGCCTGTGTCCTTTAGGAGTGAAAAGCTGGTGTGCCTACAACCGAGTAAAAGCTTTAGGCACAGGACATTACAAGCATAGGGGAGGCTTTTCGAATGACATACTCAACAAAGTGAAGCCGGTGTATGCAGACCTGTGTTCAGAAGAACTTTTGAAGAAATGTCTTCACGGAAAAACGCAAAACGCGAACGAGTGCTTCAATGGGATGCTCTGGCAGCGCGTCCCGAAAGATGTCTATGTAGGCCTGCGCACTGTTTTGTTTGGCCTATACGACTGTGTATGTCACTTCAACAATGGAAATAGTGGCACGCTAGGCATCTTAAGGCAGGCTGGTGTCGACCCTGGCTACTACACCACAGTAGCTTGCCTCAGCAGGGACCGAGCATGCTTGAGGAGCGCCAAACGCCAGTCAACGGGCGACCAAAAACAAGCCCGAAAAAAACAACGAGCTGCTAAACTTTCTCACAGGGAACATGTAGCAGCTAAGGAAGGACCCAGCTACGAGCCTGGCGGTTTTTAGCCTTCCACGACTATCTAATGATGTGTATAGCACGTTTCAAAAACTTTATTGTTGATTTTCTCAAAACTCCATTTTCATTTGTTTTTTGTTGCGCCAAAGGTCGTAACTTAAGAATAACCAATACATTTCTTTGAAACTTGCCATGCTTATTCTTGAGCACTATTCTGTGCAACGAACAAGGAAAATTGAAATCCATGCACAAGTTTTGATGTTATAAGACTTCGACTGAAATGCGACCGCCTGAAATTATGAAATTTTTGGTTTTTCGGCTATAAAAAACCTAATTTTGTAGATAGTGCAAACATTCTAGTTAATTGCACAGCCTGCATATATAGCTATACTGCTGCCAAGCCATTTTTGTTTAGTATCACAAGATCATGACTTATGAGCATTTGCGTGATGATCATATTTTGGGTGATTTTAGTAATTAAATGGTGATCAGATTTCAATTTTTTGGTGTAACATAAGTGAAGGGTCTTTCTAAACAGCCTTTCCTTATGGCAAACACAAAGCAATCAGTTTAGAATCAAAATCTAAAAAAGTTTTCCAAAAAAGGAGGCAACATACCTTAACTGCGGAATCCCGCAAGGTGGCGAAGGGGTTAAGAAAGGGAAACAGACAACGACACGTTTGTAGCACGAAGGAAATTCACGCTGATTTCTCAAAGAAGCTTCCTAATTGATGGAACATTTGTGCTGCAATATTAAGTGTCATGTCCTGCGTCCATGAACTCTGATTTGCCGATTAATTCGCCCTCGCACTGCGAGAGGCTAACTTCCAGGTTAGCTCAATTGTTAGAGCTGGAAAGGCGTTTGCCCCGGGTTACATTCCCGGACCAGGATGAATTTTTAGGCAAGTAAGAAGTCCGTACGGGTTTCCTTGTGGCTTCATGTTACAGACGGGTGGTCGTCTCTTTCCGTTTCTTAAAACTCTGCTTACCTTCGCACGATGGTGACGTAGAGGCTGTCCGGCGGCATGAGCGCGTGCACCGTCGTTGTAGCGCGTGTGGTGCGTGAGGATGTTGTACGTCATGTTGCACTGGCTGATGTCGGCCACCAGTCGGCGGCTGAAGAACTCTGGGTGGCCGATGTAGTGGGTGGAGTCTGACTTGGGCAGGACGAAGTTGAGCCCGTGCTCGGTGCCGTACCGCAGGAGGATGTTCATCACCGTCGAGCTGGCGCACTTGTGCGTCTTCAGGAAGACGACGTTCTTCCGCGGCGCGCACGGCTCGTAGCCGATGGCGGCGAGCACCGCCCGCGGAGCGTACATCTGCAAACGCGATCTGCAAATACGAAGCTCGTGATAAAGTGGGCATAGCAAAATGACTCCTAAATAGGCAAACGAATGGTCCCCACCGCCCTACCGAAATTATAGTTTCCTACAGTATAATATAGTCGGTTGCAACGCACGAATAAATGTACACTCAGCCCACAACCTTTATTGTAATTCGCCGAGAGACGCCCAATGCATGCGCTTATTTAGATGACATCAAGCACGTCTCGCGGGTGTCGATCAGGGGACTTTACCATTTAAACAGATGTTCGGTTAGCTGGTGTTCAGTAAAGAACTTGCACTTCCTGGTAAATTTAAGGAAAGACTGCCTCACCACAGCATAGCCAATATTTCAAATTTAAGTAGAGGCACGGACTTTTAAATATTAATACTATTTGAATTAGCAGAGAAAAGTACTTGCACTTAGAACACTAACCACCTAGCACGACTATCTTCAGCAGATGAATGGGGCCGTAGTACGTAGTAGTTATTCTTGGTGTACAACGGACTGTAGAGGAATCTATTATGCGACTATGTCCTAAACAATAAGACCCTTTTCAAAATTGTAAAGCCAGCTTTCCCGCGATACAGTTTGCCCAACTAATGGCGGCTAGTTACTTACTACAAATTGCCTGTGCAAGCGCGGTTTGCTTACGGCCATTACCAAAAAAAAGTGACAGTATCGTCGCAAAAGCGAAGCAATGAGTGCGACAACAAGCTATTGGAATGTCACACGAAGATCGACAGCTTGATACTTGCAGCTTCCCGCTAAATCACAAACAAGGACACCCGAAAAGTTCGCGCAGGTATACACAGGACAAGTGTGAACTGTCAACTAGCACAGCTGTTACGCTTTTGTGTTTGACCAAGAGGCTGCAAGCGTCGACGACGCAGAACCCGACACTCTTAGACATTTCTTCTTTTAAAGTGCGGCGCGCGGACAGACCGCTCTGCGTCTCCTGCCACACAGTAAAAATTTTTACACCCTTAAGGGTGTATTTATTTTGTCGCATGGGCAACACCCTTTAAGGGTGTTTACAAACACCCTAAAAGTAGGGTGTTTAGAAACACCCCTTAAAAACGTAGGGTGTAAGGAAAGATTACACCCTACTTTAATAGGTGTTTATGAACACCCCTAAACTATGGGTGTTACAATATGTTACACCCGTTCGAGTGGGGTGTAATAGACAAAAACACCCTTGAAAGGGTGGCAGTAAAAGGGGGAACCACATGATACTTCTCAGTCAGCCCCCCTTGGAGCACTCCAGGCCCCAGCGTGTATCCAATCCTTTCGGGTGCAGCCTAGAAAGAATTTTCCTGTTAAGGAGATTATTCAGAAATGGGCAATCCCTTGACAAAAAATGAATTGATAAAGAGTTTCAAAAACTGCGGCAGTGCTCACATCAGTGTGGCTGTCGTCGACTTTCTTGGCGCTGCCATCCAACAGATGTAGCTGATACACGAGCAGCGATTCTCCGTAACAACTCATGCAACATTATAAGGACTCAGAATGTCGTTTTGCTCAGCAGGCCTCCATATTATGTCTTTTTTTGGGGAAAGTACATGAGTGTAGTAGAAGACTGTGCACATTGCTGAAATGAAACTTTTCCCACCTATAAGAGAACATATAATTGGGCAAGTTGGTTTGACATCATTTTAAAACAGCGCAGCAAGACGAGGACATAAGAAACGAAGAAACGGGACAGCTCCCGTCCCGTTGTTTCTTCGTTTCTGATGTCCTCGTCTTGCTGGGCTGTTTTAAAATGATGTTTTCCCACCTACTCAGAAGCAATGGATTGTGGCTGCAACAAAAACGGGTGAGCAATCTGACTATGGCTTGCATGTCAGATGCGATAATATGCAGGAAATGCATGTAATAGGGACGGTATGATCACGACCGCACTGCAGAAACATGACCTGCAGCACAGCAGTACAATGAAATTTTAGATAGGCGTGCTCAGACATATTTTAAGGATTATCCCTTTCCAAGCAAAGACAACAGAATCATTGACAATTGAATGAAATATGAGTATTTATTTCTTTTAAAATAAATCGTTACAAAACCCAAAGCTTGCAATAAACTCCAAAATAAATTCCAAAACAATATTCGATACACTGATTTTACTGACAAGTACTGGCAGTTTTGTTTAACTACTGCAAAAAAGTCACAAAGCACCGAGTCAAAAACCACATAGTAGAATAACTATACAATAGAGTGAGCTGTACTATTTCTAGCATGTGCGCGCTATAAACACTGCGAAAAGGCATGGCTACAAACTTGCTGAAGGCTTACTTACAGCCCACTATATGTAACAGCGTATAAACTTGGACATTACACTATCACAACGTTTGACAAGGTTATGTCATTGGAGTTAGATTAACGTAATGTGATTGTTCATACACTTGCACATTACAAAACCACAGCTCTTCACTGCCGGTTGCACAATCCATCTTCATCTGCTCAGATGACTGGTTCCTTCGACAGCAGTGGGACCAGGCTATTCTTTCTGTACAGTAAATTGGTTCCCGGACACCTAAAATAAATACACAAGGAGCAATGACCAAAAATTTTGCGAAGAGTGTAACGTAGAGTATGACCAATTGATTTCTTGGTTATATGTAGGTATAAATGAAGTGCATAGCCAAGCATATTCAGCGGCATCGGACAGTGACAAACGCAAAAAAAAAGGGTATGCTGCGGAATAAATGCAAAAAGAAGCGTGCTGTGGCAGAACATTTTATACCTTTGATGCCGAAGATCTGAAGTAGCACGGCTAATTGGGCTAGTTGGTATCGGTTCATCTTTTAACTGAATAGGGCGCGCACACAGACACGGACACTAGAAGAAAACGCACGCAACACAGTGTCTGTGTTGTGTGCGTTTTCTTCTAGTGTCCGTGTCTGTGTGCGCGCCCTATTCAGCTAAAAGACGAAGATCTGAACCTTACCCTTTTAGCCTGCTCGCGCACCAATACAAAGGTATACAGCTCCTAGGCGATGATGCCCCATTAGCTTTATGCATCGACCACGTCTAAGTGAAAGTTGAGTTCTATGCATAAGTATGCATCCACTCAGGCGTATGTGAATTTCTGCAGATATATCATGGTACATACGATGTGTTTCTTAAAGGGAATGCAATGCTATGCGCACCATATAAATATTTTATTTATTACACAAAAGCACAATACCACTGCGCATACACGACGGTATTCACATTCATCATGTATTCAGTGCAGGTAACATGTAAAATTAAGTTATGTGTAGTTATGTGTTTGCTTGCGAATAAAACTGAAGCAGTGTTCTTCACGCGGCTCACATTGACACGATTATATAATGTAAGAAATTGCTTTCGCTCACTGACTATTGCATACTGCTAAATTATGGTCCTTCGTTTCAATGATCCTGGTCAGGTAAAAAAGCAGAACTTCTTACTAATGCAGCATAGGCCGTTGAATGGCTGTGCGGGGAAGAAGAGGCAGATATTCCGAGACTTACAAAGCACCGATCATGAACCACATGCCATCACAATAAAGTATGTAAACTGTAGAAGCGGCCAAAGGTGGGCTAGTTGGTACATAACTTTAAACTTGACAAAACAGCGCAAAGACAGGATGAAGGAAGGTGACATGAGGACGGGCGCTGTAAGCTGTAAGCAAAAGTATGTAAGCGTCCGCCACGGTGGAACAGTGGCTACGGTGCTCGGCTGCTGACCCGAAGGTCGCGGGTTCGATCCCGGCCCCGGCGGTCGCATTTCGATGGAGGCGAAATGGTAGAGGCCCGTGAACTGTGCGATGTCAGTGCACGTTAAAGAACACCAGATGGTCCAAATTTCCGGAGCCCTCCACTACGGTGTCTCTTATAATCATATTGTGGTTTTGGGACGTTAAACCCCAGATATTATTAAAGTATGTAAGCTTCACCGACAATCGCCAATAACCAGAATCCTGAAAGCTATTGACCGGAATTCAGTAATACACAATAATCATTCGGTGAAACAGATTGCTTAAGTTATTTAATCGTTTCAATGCCAAGATCCCGAAAAAAGCATTCTATATCTGTTGTGTTCTCAGATAAATACGCTGCGTAATTTTACATTTTAGTGGCAACACATGCATGCATATCGTGCAGTATGTATAACATTATCGCGAGTTTTGTGCAACAAAGAAAATATTGATATGCTTGACACAGCACAAATCCCTTTAACATTTGTAACGTATGACTAGAGAACTTACAATATCGGATGAACAATTAGGTTTGGCTTTTATCAGAAAATGTTATTGCAGGTGGTGGTACAAACTGCGTTTTAGAATATTTCTACACGTAAAAGTACTTAGCGCAGTTAAAACACCGAAATGGGGTGAAGTGAATAACTCTTAATAACCAGAACAATGTAACGAAAGCTACACATGGTGGAAACAAACAGAATAAAATAATTTTTGTTCGAACGCCAGCACTTATGCTCATACTAGCGCTTGCACAGTTAGGTACGGCTATTTGGTCACACACACACACACCCAATGAAAGATCTGTTCAAACACAAGTCAAGTTCAACGAACGGCTCCACATGCACGGGTGCCGGCAGTATCCCGCAACCTACGTTGCGGGTGAATGAAAACATCGGTAGGAATTTAACGAAACGGAATATATTAGCACATAGGCGAACTTCGCGAGGAGCACCTAACACGAAGCAATATGCTGTGTTATCACCCACATGCATCAACCCGAGTATCATGGTAGTTTTAGCGCACAAAACGAACAGGGACGGAAAAGAACGACGCGGACACCACGCCCTTGGTCCTTTTGTGCGCTAAAAAAATGCCCCCACCTCCCCGAAGGGAATCGTGAGAAATGCGAATGCATTTCGCGCTCGCTTCACTCCATTTATATATACGTGCGAGCGAGCGGACGGGAGTGTGGGGCGCAGGGAGGAGAGAGAGCGAACGGCGACAGAAGGAGCGGCGAAGCACTGCACCTACCCTCTGCTACACTCTCCACACACGCGGGAGCTCCGCCGAGCTTCCGCGATGCGAGCGCCCTCACACACCAGAGCGCGCTCCTCCTCTCCACTCACTCTCCGCTACTCCGCCCGCACCACCTGCTCCGGTTGCTAGGGGCGAGGATAAACGCGCGCGCCCGCAGCTGTTGCTATGGGAGAGGCAGTGAGAGCGGAGAGATAAAAAAATTCCCCATCTCCCGCTAAAGGGAACCATGTGTGGATGCGAAGCAGCGGTGAGATAATTAGCTTGAGCGGGAGGAAAGTCGCCGCTCTCATTTCACGGCAGTGGTCCGGGCGCTCATCGCGGCGCTGCGCAGGAGAGAGAATGAGGCGCGCGCGCTCCGTCATTTTCATACCGCGGAACTACCGTGGCGCCCCCCAGCGGAGTATGCAGCTGTCACACCACCTGTCGTTCCGTAGAGGATTCCTAGAGGAAAGGACGGGGGGCGACCGTAGGAGAGGAGAGAGAGGGGACGTGCATGCGCTGTGGGGGTGTGGGACGCGGGAGCCGCTCCGTAGAGTAGAGGATTCCAAGAGGAGAGAGGGGGAGAGGACGCGCATGCACTCTGGGGATGTGGGACGCCGGAGCCGCTCCGTAGAGTAGAGTATTCCTAGAGGAGAGAGGGGGGAGAGGACGCGGGGGCCGCTCCGTAGAGTAGACGATTCCTAGAGGAGAGAAAGGGGGTGATCGTAGGAGAGAGAGGGGGGACGGCACGCGCATGCGCTGTGGTGGTGTGTGGGACGCGGGACGGACTAAGCCCCCTCCAAACACATGCAAGCAAGATTAAGGAATGGGGTCAACCTGGGCGACAGACACCACCTGCCTAGCCACGGCTAAGCAGCCTCTCTGTGCTCTCGGCCATGACTCAAGGAATGGGGTCAACCTGGGCGACAGACACCACCTGCCTAGCCATTGCTAAGCAGCCTCTCTGTGTTCTTGGCCATGACTCTGATGACTGTGTTAGGGTTGACGGCCTTCCATATTACTACAGTGTTCTGGTTCGCATAATGGGCGCTTCCCTACTTCATGAAAGTGGCCGGACGCGGGACGGGGGTACGGGGGGACCGCGGACGGGGGGACGGCGGACGGGGGACGCGGGAGGGACAGAGCCCCGAGCATAAGATGCTTCGCATCTAAAATTACACCATCTTCCGCTAAAGGGAACCATGTGTAGATGTGAAGCAGCGGGCGCTAACGCTTACACTGGCGGCGGCGTTGACGCTGGCGCTCATCGCAGCGCTGCGCAGGAGAGAAAACTGGGGATGCGTAAAGCACGCAGCGTTGGAGCGGTGTTGCCTACTGGAACATGCCAATCGCTGCTAATGTGCAATGAGAGACAGAAGACTCCGACTGGACACAGAGACTCGCAGTCCGCTTTTAGTGAACGCGCACGCTGCGAATTTTTATTGTTCTACAACGCACAGCAGAAATCTCCCACCGGCACCACCTTGGAGGTCAAGATCCATTGCCATATATACGGGGTGGCCAGTGAACGGTTGTGCAGCGCGAGCAGTCGGTTTTTTCAACCAATAAACTCGCTAGCGGACGCTGCCTGTGTCGGCGTTACGAGGCGAGAGAGGGGGTGTAGCGCAGGAGAGGAGAGAGAGGGGGGCCACGCATGCGCAATGGGAGTGTGGACGCTGCGGGCAGAGATGCCAAGAGAAGAGAGGGGGGAGCGTAGGAGAGAGAGGTGGGACGCGCATGTGCAGTGGGGAGTGTGGACGCCGCGGGCAGGGATGCCTAGAGGAGAAAGGGGGAAGCATAGCAAGGGAGAGAGGAAGGGGAGGCGCATGCGCAGTGAGGGTGTGGTTGCCGCGGGGAGGGCTGCCTAGAGGAGAGAGAGGGAGAGAGGAGGTTTTTTATTTGTATTTTTAAAGGGTTTGCGCATGCGCAGTAAGGGTGGTCACGCCGCGCACCACAACCACACCTCCTCAACCTATCCTCCTCCCCGCGGACCCCGCCGCCGGACAACGCCGGATGCCTGACATAGCCCGACTATGAAATGCATTCGCATTTAAAAGCGCACATGAATTAACAACATGCCAAAACATACGCGCCTTAGACATAGTTTACGCTTAGAGCTAACAGGCGCCATCCCCACTCAACTATTATTCAACCAAAACAGAGGTTCATCGCGAGCGGGGCACCAAACATCGCTGCCAACAGAGAAGGGCGCCGCCACAACTCTGTTCAAATCCCTCGCCGAATCACAGCCGCGCATGCGCACTCTGCTTTCAACTCCAAAGAAAGAAAAGTTTGCTCGCACTTAACATCACACAACTTTGCCATCATCCCGATGAAACAATACACACAAATATGCTCGCTACATAAACTAATGCTGACTTATCGTCCACTAGTTGAGAAAGACTCAGTTGACGGCGTTATTATCGCACTCACGCAGTTAACAAAGCGCTGACAACAGCAACATGAAAGCGGTACATACCGTTTCACTTCGAGTGTTCCACGATATGAAGCTGCAGTCCTCCTCTTCAGTACAGTGCATCTTCCTAATAAGCAGCACTGGCAGAACACAAAGGACGAGCACAGAGCGCAGGCACATTTCGAACAAAAAAGCCGGCAGATCCCACGCTCTGTGGGAATAGATGTAATACGAAGCAGCCAGGAAGGAGCTAACCATGCTTTACATAATTTGCGTGTCATGTTTTACATGTTAGGACCTGTCAATTATGTTCGTCATACAGTCACGTCACTCAATACCAAGTTTGGTGTATATCAAGCCAACGAAATGGCCGCGAGCACGCCATGATCGTGGAATGCAAGTCATGTCGCTCATGACATGTCATGATTTCCATATTACCACTTGTCATTTATGTTGGTCATACAGTCATGTCACTCAATACCAAATTTGGTGTATCTGAAGCTAACGAAACGGCCGCGACCGCGCCATGAGCGTGGAATGCAAGTCATGTCACTCATGACATGTCATGATTTCCATGTTACCAAGTCTCATTTATGTTCGTCATACAGTCATGCCACTCAATACCAAATTTGGTGTATATCAAGCTAACGAAACAGCCGCGAGCGCGCCATGAGCGTGGTATGCAAGTCATGTCGCTCATGACATGTCATGATTTCCATGTTACCATGTCTCATTTATGTTCGTCATACAGTCATGTCACTCAATACCAAATTTAGTGTATATCAAGCTAACGAAACGGCCACGAGCGCGCCATGAGCGTGGTATGCAAGTCATGTCGCTCATGACATGTCATGATTTCGATATTACCACGTGTCATTTATGTTCGTCATACAGTCATGTCACTCAATACCAAATTTTGTGTATCTCAAGCTAACGAAACGGCCGCGAGCGCGCCATGAGCGTGGAATGCAAGTCATGTCGCTCATGACATGTCATGATTTCCATATTATCACTTGTCATTTATGTTCGTCATACAGTCATGTCACTCAATACCAAATTTTGTGTATCTCAAGCTAACGAAACGGCCGCGAGCGCGCCATGAGCGTGGCATGTAAATCATGCTTTTCATGACAAGTTAGTCATGATTTTCATGATATGACCAGCCATTCATGTTCGTCATACGGTCATGTTATGCCATACCAAATTTGGTAGAAATCCCATTAACGATACGGCCAGGAGAGCACGAAGTCGTAGGCGGCTAGATAGATAGATAGCTTGATAGATAGATAGATAGATAGATAGATAGATAGATAGATAGATAGATAGATAGATAGATAGATAGATAGATAGATAGATAGATAGATAGATAGATAGATAGATAGATAGATAGATAGATAGATAGATAGATACGCTCAAAGTCGCCGAAGTTCGCTAAGAAATGCTTCGCATTTAAAAACACCGACTGCTAAACTCGACTAATCGAGAACGACGCGCACCACACCACACGCACAAAAACCGGAGACTATTTCGCCAGCGCGTTGAGTCACGTGGTACATAGTCCCGCGCGCTGCGCACGCGCGGCGGTCAGGGCAGCCGAGGTTGCCTAGGCGACGAGACGAACCGGCAGGAACCGGCTCCGGCGAACGTTTGCTCCAGCCGTTGTTGGATTGCGCGGCCGCAGCTCTATTTCTGCGGCCTACTTCGTTATGCTTCTTTAACAGTGTATTCGAATTGCAGTGTGCATTGCGACGATGCTGTAAGGACTGCACGGGCTGCATGTCACAGCGCACGAATGTAATATTCAAGAGCGATATTTAGCGTAGCTTTATTTGCTTAACGTCGTGAAGACTGGTGAAACAGCGGAGCTAATGGCTTTTTGATGCATTTGGAGCCCGGCTCAAAATGCATCACGTCAATGTCCATTTTTAAGGGACCTGATCGCCCGTTTCCGTCGAGGTTATGGCTATGTCAACTGCGCGGAGGGTATTTTGCAGATGGCAGATGTTTTACCTCCAGCTTTAAGATCATCGCTCTTAAGAGAGGGGGGGGGGGGGGGGGGGGCTTGTGCGCAACATTACCTTGATTCGGGCTAGTTCACTTAAAGTATTCACAAAGCGCGCAAATGACAAAGACGAGAGGAACACATACAACAGGATTGGCCCTGATCCTATGGATAAGCGGCGCTCCTGTTGTGTCTTCCGTCTTTGTAGTTACTTCCTACTTCGATTCGTTACTAGAACCGCAAGCAGCTAGTAGGACGGGCCTTGCTGGTATCAAGACGGTTCATGTACACTTAATATATAAGCAAAACCTGCCCAAAAATTTCGTACATTTGTAGCCTTGTTCATTACACCCCTCAGATGAGGGTGTAAATGGGGTGTTGCAAGGGTGTTTTACTTACCAACACCCAGATTTTGAAAATAAGGGTGTAATAAGGGTGTTCATAAGGGTGATTTTAACGCAAACACCCGTATTACACCCTTAAGGGTGTAATTTTTTTTACTGTGCACTACGGGGAACGTGCCGAAAATTAAGTGGTTTTATTAAATGGTATTCAACTTTAAAATAAAGGAGGTTATAGAATAAAAACTTTAGAAATTACAAGATCATGGTGCTCGGTAAAATGTAGCATGCAGGGAGTCGCAAATGTCACACAGCACGACTTAAAAAAAAAAAACAAAAGAGAAAGACCAACGTCGTTACGTGAAGTACACCTAGGGCAGATTGTTCCCAGTACACTGTAGTAGCCACTGCTACTTTTTTATTAACGAGGTGCAGTTAATTAGTCTAAATTATGTATCTTACCCGAGAAATACTCACCTAATCATGAAACACTTGGGGGACACTTGAGCTTCGCCTTCGAGAGTAGAATGCGATAGCGTAATCGGGTATCTTGCGCACCGCCTTCGCAACTGCATTGCCGGCTTCAGTTCTCGGTGCATGCCTCAACCGTGCACCACTGTACGCGTAACTTTGGCCGTTTCAAAATATCCTTGAATGCCTACTACAAGCACAGTTGTTAAGTGCGCACTACGCCATAATTATTCCTTCATGCGAATCAGGGAAGGGCCCACCACGCGTCTGTAGAGCAATACGCAAACCTACACAGCTGCTCATTTTGTTGATGCTTTTGCTGTTGATGATGATTAAATATGTCTGAGTGCATTGCAAGGTGTGGGAATTTGAAACACCCACACGTTGAGCAATTCACATGTTTTGACACCTGGCGCAATTCTACGCTTCTGCCGTGCAACATATGATGCATTAAGGAGACTCATTCGACTACATGACATTCATATGATGTTTCTTTCCAAAGCAGTTGCAAGAGATGTCGTGGCTCTCTGGTAGAACACCTGCTTGCCACGCAGACGGCCTGGGTTCTACCCTCAATCATAACCCGGAATTTTTTATTATTGATTTAACTTGCATCTTTCCCTGCTTTTTGGTCACCGACAAGATAATGATTTTTTCGCTCACAACCAACGACGTCCTTCACCGACGCTGACGCCGGCATTTCTGCGAAAGGAGCTTTTTAATGCTATCGCATTAAAATGTCAATGAGGCACTTGTAGTCATGTTCAAACGACATCAACGGTGCTATTTTCAACAAAGCACTAAATGTGTTCTCGCTTTTTCTGGCTAATGAAGAAAGGTCGCATAATCTGGAAAAATGTAACGCGTCTCAAATTCGTAAATACATTCCGTGTGCTTGGTACCACTAGTGCGAAGCTGCCTTAGTTGTTTTTATATTGAAATTGTCGACATGGTGAGAAAGACTATCTGTGCCGTCATAAATCTGCATTGATATGAGAGGAAAGCAGGACTATATTTAATAAAGTTCCACCATCCATCCATGGGATGAAAGCACTTCAGTAGATGGAGAGAAGGATGAAGACACTTAGGGCAGTGATAAAGTAAAAAGCGTTCAGTTTTGTTCTAAAACAAAGAGCTGTGAAATCACCGCGATATCTGTATTTTTAAATATCCCGTTGGCAGTCCTATGCATAGAAGAATCTCTTTTCTTCTTGAATCTTAGGTCAGCATTGTGGGAGAATCTCTTTCATTTATGCGAAGTCGTGGTTTCGTTCGAGAGAGTCGCGCTTTCGTTCGATGGGGTTGGGCTATTTGCACAACTAAGGGGTCTGAGCTGCTTTCAATTTGAATACAGCTTAGCGAACGCTGGTATTACGAAAACATTCCATAAAGAAAGAAAAAAGCTTGCAAGAATAAAAGCACCGAACCCCCCCCCTCCTCCCCGCCTGCTTTTTTTTTTTTCCAAGTGTTGCCACGTTTCGCGCTCATTTTTTAAAGTCTACAACTAAAGAGGCATAACCGCAGACGCATGTGCGCAGACTGGGTTTGAGGATTTCGAGGTGGACTGGCTGTGATTACACACTATACACTAAGAGGGGGAGCGTACATCTCTTGGAATTTCACGAGAGAGCGCAGCAGCTGATCAATCAATCAATCAATCAATCAATCAATCAATCAATCAATCAATCAATCAATCAATCAATCAATCAATCAATCAATTGATCGATCAATCAATCAATAATTATTCGGCTACTTTCGCGTTAATAATTTGTCAATACGGAGATACTTATGCTTTTTTTTTCTCTTTTATAACTGAACTTAAGTGCCATAATGTAATCTAACTCGGAAGGTGTCACACCAACTTCTCACATTTTATTTTCATAGTGTAACTTATCTCAAACGAGCGGTACAGAAAAGGCAGCAGCAACAAGACGTGTTCCCTGGCGCTCTCGATCATGCAACAGTTGTTCCCGAAATGCCTTTTGTATGGATTCGCTTTACGCCTACATTTAAGTGACAAAGAAAGCGCCAGCTTTAAACGCCGTGACATCGGCTGTTGTAGGAAGTTTGCTCATAAATGAGCACCGGGCTCAGGGCGTACATAGAGAACAAACTTGATCTGGAAGTGCGTGTCGTCCACGCGTCCTATAGTAAATCCAGAACACGATGAGTGGTGTCCTTGTTGATAAATTATGTCTCGCGAGTAAGTACATTTGTTTGTGGCGCCGTTTCGATTCTTTTTGAACGTGCGCTTGTGTGTACGAATGCGACGCAGGACGAACTAATTTAGTTTTATGAGTGACAGATGCCCAAGGCTGCGTTGACTCATATTTATGGTCCGCGTGTTTCTATCTCGTGGCTGGCCCTGCAGGTGTACGGGAAATGAGCCTGAAATATTCATCGCCTCTTCGAGTGAGCTATGCCTTTTTCGTTGACGGTTGCACGCGTAATCAGATCTCAACCAAAGCGTGGCTTAGACTCACCGCGGAGATGTTGAGAACTGCTAACACCACATGCGATATGTTGGAAGGTTTCTCAAGTCTGTGGTACAGGCCAACTTGACAATTTCATTACAAGCTCATGAATGCGCGATTGGGAAGTGCCTTAGTACAAACTTCAAGCGCGTGTGTTGCGCGCAAGTTAGGAGGAACAGCGCCACGGGTGCAACGAAAATTTTAATCAGCGGAGACGTCAGAAACTCTTCAAGTACAATTACACAGTGGCTCAATGCTAACGAAAACTCGCATTTTTTTTTTTACAGATAGCTTTTCAAGCTCGCGTTCTTGTGGTTGAATGCGTAAACAGATGACAGCATGATTGCATATCAAATAAGAGTAGTGCATAATTACATACTGATTTGTTGTTTTTCATGAGGACTTGCACGAAATGTATGCGGCACGCGGTCGGAAGAGAGGAATGAAAAATATGCCCTTCTAAGTTCAAACGCGCGACATACCTCAAGTACAACCGCCGTGGTATTTTAACGCAAGCTGTCAAGCTGCTAATCCCGAGGACACGGGTTCGATTACCGGGCACGGGGGCCGCATTTCGATTAGGCTGAAATGCACAGAACCTCCGTATGCTCAGATATAGGGGCACGTTAAGGACACGCCAGGTGATCAAAAGTAAGCAGGCGTCCCCACCTCCCTACGTCGTTCCTCATAATCTTGTCGTTCTTCTGGGATGTGAAACCTCAGCAATTGTCATTTATCATTACATCATGTATGTAATGAAACATATAAATCAGTGCAGTGCTAGTCTAGTCACGGTGCCTAGTGAAAGAACATCCAGCACCTGTAATAAGGCCAAACATGTGTGAATATCTACAGTGGAACGTGATACGCCTGGGATCCTGCACAGTCAATTCTCGTGATAAGAACCTGCGTGGGACGCGGCAGTGTTCTTTAAGCTCACGCGAATTTTTTCGTATGCTCACTTCTTTC
>JALIZH010016820.1:0-61221 GCA_030522465.1 Rhipicephalus appendiculatus
CCTTTCGCTTCGTGGAAGAGATTACAGGGTCCGAAGAGACGGCGGCTCGATGGAGGCAGGCTACTTTCGCCGGCAGGCTGTGCTACGAGTCAGTCGTTCCACGTAAGTACTGCAGTGGCCAAGTTATTTTTTTTTCGGGGCCCGTTAATTTATCGGACGCCCCATTTAACGCACTTTCGCTCGCTCGTCGTCTTCGTCGATCCCGATTTCCAGTCTCCTCTACGGCACTCTGTCAATACGACGAAGCTGGAGCAAACGCTCCTCGACGGGGGGAGCTGGTCGATGGTGGCGGCGTGGCGGCAGCGATCAAAAATTTGAGAAGCAGCCAACGGAGCAGGCCGAGCTGAAAAACCCCTTCTCTAAAATTGCACCCCTTTCGGGGGGACGACGACGACGTTGACATACGACGAACGGGGGCCACTGCGCCCGCTCACGGGTGAAACTGATCGGCGTGTCTTCGTCGCAACGTAGGGGAAGCTGACACCAGGTCCCATACTACGAGCAACCGAACGTGAGAACACACACACAAAAAGGCGCTACTGATCTCTGCTCCTTCTTATCGCCGACCTCTTCGTTCAATGACTGACCCTTTCCTCTGGTGTCACGCTCAACTGGAGTGTGAGTTGTCGAAACGAGTGAACCTGTCATCGTAATCTCTCGCCGATCGCTACGCAGATTGATTACAAAAAAGAGTCGAAACCGTTATCATCCGTTCTAAATCGTGAGTGAAGATTGGCCTTATTTTTCACTCACACAGATGGCTGCGAAACTCGCGCGGTTTTCACTCAGTGCAGTCATGGGACAAGCTTTAAAGTGTCTGTTTTTAGTGAGTTATTAGACACGCGCGTAATTACTATGCTTACTGTACCAGGTCTCGATTATAGTTCAGCAAATCACGATGATTATTTCAACTTTCTTACATGAATCTCCAGTCGTTAAGGAACGAGTGGTCAATCCTCCAGAGCGAGCATGTACTAATATAGCATCTCGGCCCTACATAAACATCTCCCACACCTGCTTCTTCAAACCACTGTAGCATAACCTCAACGTCAACAACACACCAAATGTCACTCTTTTTAAACAGTCTCTTGTAGGACTGTCCACTACGGTGAAACTCAATATACGTACTATATGCGAGCTAATTCACAAAAGTGCCTGTTTTCCGGCGCTCAGAAAAATAGGAAATAAAGAAAGTTAAGACAGCTTCGGATTAGTGCTGCCAAGCTTGAAGGATGTGCAGAGCTGGATGACCTTGCTTCTTTGCTTGCTTGCTTGTTCCTTAATTCTGGTTCCCACCCATAATGGGGGCTTTCCTCTTTCTTCTTCTCCTTCTTTCTCTTTCTCTCTTTCTCTCTGCTTTTAAGTGCGGAGCGCTTTAGGGGGCCGGGCTGTTGTGTGCTGTAGTATGATGTCGTCGTCGCCATGCGTAACGCTCCTTGTGTAGCATATTGAGCGTGCGCTCGCTCCAAGGAGAAGTCTTCTTCGTCATGTTCTTCGAGCGCCTTGTTGATGATCGCTTATCATCATCAGCAAAAAAAAGAACTAGGGCGCTTGGGGTAACTCAGGCAAAACCACGTATAAAAACAGAAAAAGAAGAGGAAACAAACGCGAAACACGGAGAGAGAAAGGGAAAAAAAAAGAAAAATAGAAAGAGCAAGAAAGAGAAAGAAATCGATTAAGAGAGAGGAAGAAATAAATAGAAATGAAGAGAGAAAAAAGACGAAAAACTGGAAATGAGAAAGCGAAAGCAAGAGAGGAGGAAAGAAAGAGAAAACCGAAGAGAAACAAAGAAGGTTGCCCAGCTCCGCACTTCCTTCAGGCTTGGCACTCCTAGTGCGAAGCTGCCTTAATTTTTCTATCTGGTTTTGTCTTTGTTTAATTCTCTTTCTGTCTTCCTGTATCTATTTCGTTCTCTTTCTCACTCTTTCTATGTTTCTTTATAATTCCTCCCTTTCTTTGTCTCTCTCTCTAAATCTTCCTTTCTCTTTCTGTCTCGCGCTCTTTTTCTCTTTTTTTTTGTGTCTGTTTCTTTCTGTATTCTTCTCTCTCTGTCAATTATCTTCTTTGTCTTTCTATCTTTTTCTGTATTTATTCCCTTTCTTTCTATTTCTCTCCTCTTTCTTTTTCTCTCTCTCTCTTTCTCGCTTTGTAATCGTTCCCTCGTCCATCACAGTTATTGCATCCCACTCCTGACAAATTGATGCACGTCTTTTGAGAGCGAAACAAAAGATGAAGAGGACGAAGAGACTGCTTGCCGGTTCGTGATCACGATAGTCTTTTAACGCGATAGCGTTAAAGAGCTCGTTTCGCAGAAATTCCGGCGTCGTTGTCGGTGTCGTTGGTTGTGAGCGAAAAATCATCAACTTTTCCATGACCGAAAAATCGAGAAAGATGCAAGTAAAATAAATAATAAAAATTTCCAGGTCCGAGTGAGGATCGAACCCAGGCCACCTGCATGACAAGCAGGGGTTCTACCACAGAGTCGCAATATTTGCTGAACCTGTTTTGGAAAAAAAAACACTATATGAATGTCATGTAGTGGAAGGAGTCTCCTTAACACATCATATATTGCGTGTCAGAAGCGTAGAATCGCGCCAGGCGTCAGAAGATGTGCATTGAGCACCGAGTAGGTGCTTTAAACGCCCACCCATTACAAAGCGCTCAGACATATTTAATCATCATCAGCAGCAGAACCATCAACAAAGTGAACAGCTGCGTAGGTTCGCGTGTTGCCCTACGGACGCGTAGTGGGCCCTTCGCTGATCGCAAAAGGAATAATTATGGCGTAGTGGGCACTTGACTGGAATAGGCGTTCAACGATACTTTGAAGCGGCCTATGTTACGCGCACAGTCGTTCGTTTCCTTACGGCACAGTTGAGGCATGCACCGAGAATCGAAACAGGCTAGCAGTTCAGAAGGCGATGCGCACGACGCCCGATTACGCTATCGCGATCTGCTCTCGAAGGCGAAGCTCAGGCGTCCTCCAATTTTGTTTGCTCTGCACAGGCTAACGGTCGGCTTAAACAGTTCTGTTACTACCATGAAAATATGGTGTTTGCTCCAACCCTGCCGAGAGAATTTATTCTGGCTGTGTTGTGCTCTAGAAATGGAGTTTTATATGTCTCGGCCTGGGTGTCTGTGAAGTCAACGCTTTAGTTTTGTGGACTGATCAGTCTTACCATTGCTAACCAGTGATTTCATTATATTGTAACTGAAGCAATTATTTAATATCCACACATTATAACTAATGCTCTGATACTATCCCAGCGCACCTTAGAAGAAAATTTACACGTTAAAACTTTTCACGAATATAGTTATGAAAGAAATGCACTTTATTGACAAGACTAGTACGGCAGTAGTGAGCTTGGTGGTCTCTAAATAAAATTAAAGAAAAGCAAGCTGCTTTTCTCATTTCTCCAGCGTGACCATATTGCTCCAGTGTTTGGCACATACCCACAGCGCATAACTGGTTTCAACGTTTCTGGCTGTCTATCGGTGCCTCATTTTCAACCACTCGTTAGTTTCGCGTTGTAATGTACAATTAAAGCGCGTCAGAACCAAGCGGCCCGCAGCCCACCGATGGTAATCCCATATCATGAGCTAACAATATATTTGCATCCCAACAAACAAGGCTGAAGAATGGAATGCGAAATGTTAACTGTTATCATTTGTATTTCAGCAATACACAGCGCTGTACCTCTCCAACTTTCAATCGACAAGCGTCATGTATTTAAATGTGCGTACTTATGCTGCAGATACTGCTCTCTGGCAAGCGTTAAGATAAAGGCATTTGCACTGTTCTGTGATAAATTGTAAAATGAACGCGAAATGTTAAGTCCAAAGATATCGCAGGCTTGACGCAGTCAGTGTGAATCAGCGCTATATACAAATGACAAAATGCCAGAGGAGCCATCATTTGAGTGCATTCCAACCGGGACAGCCATCTCCATGCACACCGCAATACAAAACATTGCCTTCTAGCGACAAAGTAAGATGGACAAAAACGCAATACTCTTGGCGATAGTGCCGAACTAAAAGCAAGGTTCTTATTACAAAGCAAGTGAACCGATACAGTACATAGCATGGGAGAGAATCGTGCATCAAAAAAAAAGTGATTATACAAAGAATCGTTGCTAAATTCGCGACAATCACTCGCACAATTTATGTGGGCGCCGCTGGAGCCGGCGACCTCAACGATGCTCGGAGGCCACCGCAAGTCGCCGCCGAGCGTTTGCGCTGCACTCGTAGCGTGGCCAACTGCCTCTTCAGCGTGGCGCGAAGATTCACGATGCAAATGCAGCCGACGAGCAGCATACCCGACAACGCCAAGTTGGACACCCTGTCTCCGTACGTGCGCAGCACGTTAGTCGAGGACAGGATGAGCACGAAGCCGCAAGACTCGGATGCCATGTTCAATACGCAAGCCGACGTTCCCTCGGGCAGCGGGTACGTGATCTCAGCACCCAACTGTAAGCCGACTGGTATGTAGCCGGCGAGGAATAAACCCAGGAAAGAGCAGGCGGTTCCAATGAGCCAGCGCGAGCGTAGCGACAGCACAAACGTGTACAAGAACAGGCCCAGCGTCGAGAAGGCGTACGTGACCACGGAGACTTCCTTGTACTTGCCAGTCTTGTCCAGGACCCAACCGGCAGCCCAAGAGCCCAGGAGGCCCGATACGACGATGATGACACCCAGCAAGCCGGCGAAGTTCTCTTCTCCGGGAAAATAGCGGATCACGACCGGATTGAGAAGCGTCGAGATGGAGTAGAAGGCGCCCGTGTTGAGGCCGTACGAGAGGAGAAGCAAGCAGAAGTCCCGGTCCCTCATGAGACGATACAGGGCCTGGGCGAACGTGGGTTTCTTCTCGGCGTAGCGGTTCAGCATCTCGGAGAAACTCGGTGGGTTTTCGGGTTTGTCCTCGAACGCCAGGATCGTGACAAGAAGGCACACGACGCTGGCGACAGCGACAATCACGCACAGCGTGGTCAGGGTCGCCTGGACGTTCATCGGGTCCACAATGTAGGGCGGGACAAAAAATCCCAGCGCGATACCCACTTGGCTGCCGAGCACTCCGATGGAACAGGCGGTGGACACCTCTTCGTACTTGAACCAGGCGGACGCGAGACGTGACGGAACGCCGACGAGGAAGGCCAACGAGAAAGCCGGAAACGTCTGACCGACCAACACGTAGCCGAACCTGTCGGGTTGCACGCTAAAGATCTTGACGCAAGACCCTATGGAAGTCCCCAACGCGCCCAGGATTACTGACACACGAAGGCCCATGTTTTCCAGGATCCAGGAGGAGGGCAGGGCAAGCGTGACGCATCCGATGTGGTAAACAAGCGACGTCCAGGCAACGGCGACCTCCGAGACGCCGTAGTACTCCTGTACAACGCTCGCGATGATGGCGTACTCGATCCACTGGAACCCGTTGACTAGGGACGTGGCGCAATATATGGCCAGCATGTAAAACCGGCGTGACGTGGCGATGACGATGGCACTGCGCAAAACAGCCGACAGCGACTGCGTGAAGCGGCTGCTGAACATCTCCCGTCCAGGCTCCTCCGATCCTATAGACCGTACGCCTCGGGTCGCACCCCCTTCTTCGGTACTGATGGAGCCTATCGCGGGTGAGCTGAACCAATCGTACGCCGAGTCTACTTGCTCCGCCGGCGTTGCCAACTCCGGCTGGACTTCGGGAATACACCGCACTGTTTTGTCAGCTCTTTCGTCCTGCAGTACATTCTCGGAACCCCGGACACCTTGACCCTGGCCGTGCAGCTGTTCCGCAGAAGCTAGAAGGGACCAAGGAGGAAAAAACTTCACTCGATGTCATCGCGATTGGAATGGTGCAGTAACAGCTGAATGTGCTTTAAGCACCGAATAAAATCCCCAAAGCACGAAAACAACAACCTGTTGGCAGCGCTGCCATAAGTGGAGCTCTTTCGTCCACTCATGCCTTCAGGAGCACAGAGATAGCACCTTATATAGTAATTTAGCAATGTAGGACTTTCTCGGCTCGGTGTGAGCGTGCGCACGCGTGTGTGTGTGCGCGTGCGTGTGCGTGTGCGTGTGCGCGTGCGCGTGCGCGTGCGCGTGCGTGTGTGTGTGTGTGTGTGTGTGTGTGTGTGTGTGTGTGTGTGTGTGTGTGTGTGTGTGTGTGTGTGTGTGTGTGTGTGTGTGTGTGTGTGTGTGTGTGTGTGTGTGTGTGTGTCGATATCATTCGCGACAATGACGCACAATATACATAAAAAGGCTACTTGTGTGATACTAATTAGTTTGATTTGCCTTACTTATTGGCTACATAATCAACATTATAAACTGAGAAACATATGTGAACGTCAAGCAAGGAGGAAACGTTGATCTCCCGCTTCGTATTGGTACCGATCAATTATCACGCTGATAAATGACACTACTCAACGAAGGCATCTTCCAGAAATCGATACTCTTGCTCTCCATAGGGGAAAAAAATGCCATTTAAGCGTCTAATGTTCCTACATGATCGTTTCGGGTAATATTGAATTACTCACTGCTGTAATGATCTTCCGTTAGCCGTGGTTTCGTAGCTCTGAGTCCATGGACCGTTTTACTTATTCAAGGTACCTAAATGATGCATCTGCACTGGCATCTCAAATGGGTACACATTTATGGGGCCCTGAATAACACTGTCGTGCCCTCCCGCTTACTGCACGCGTTTTCAACGGCACGATTAGCACTGTTTTAAAGACCCGCTGTGGTAGCTTAATGGCTACGGAGCTGCGATGCCGCTATGCCGCTTTCATCTCGAACCCAGTGGCTTTGTTAGCATAGGATATACAACAATAATTCTACTAATTTTGGTGCAAGTTAACTCCAAGTATACACAAAATTACCCTGTGGCATGTCTCGCAATCATATTGTGGTTTCAGTGAGCAAGACCTGTTCATTTTTTCTTCGAATAAATCTTCTCTTTGCCAAAGCTCATGCATAAATGTAATTGTCTTAGTGAAGCAGGTTATGCTGCTTGGCAATAACGTTATAGATCATTCGTGTTAAATGCGAAGCAATTCTTATACCCTTGTTACACGGACAGCCTAAACCGCGGTTAACGTAACCGCGGTTACGTTAACCGCGGTTTGCTTATGTTACACGGTACGCGAAACCACGGTTATGCCGCTAACCGAGGTTGCAGGAAACCGAGCTTGGCAACCTCGGTTAGGCAGTTAACCGAGGAAATGGCAGCGCGCATGAGCGATGAGTGCATGCCGGCGAGCGTGCGTGAAAAACGGAAGAACTGGACGGCACGAACCACGGAAAGCCTGATAAGGCTAAGGGAAAATCATTCGCGTGATCTGCGGAGCACGTCACGCAATGCAAAGGTGTACGCGGCAATAACAACCGAGTTCAACGCCGTACTGCCGCCTGACGTTAAGCAGTTCACGCCAAAGCAATGAGGTTTTGCCGTAAAATGTGCATATATTTGCATAATTGTATGTTTGAAGAACATTATGCAAGAAATAAGTGACATATTTGTGCACAGAACGGCGATCTGCTGATTAGTGCGTCAGTTAGTTTGTTGTACGCCAGGTGGTGTTAGCCGCCTTAACCGAGGACGCTTTCGTGCTGTGTAACATCGGCGAACCGTGGGTGGCGCTAACCGCGGTTCCCCGCGGTTAACCGCGCTTGGTCGTTCCACGCGGTTAACTTGCCTGTGTAACATGGGTATTAGTGAACCAAGGGCACTTTGACCGTTTTATCTATCTATCTATCTATCTATCTATCTATCTATCTATCTATCTATCTATCTATCTATCTATCTATCTATTTATCTGTCTGTCTGTCTGTCTGTCTGTCTAACAATCGATTGATCGATCGATCTACCTAGCCGCGTACGTTTGGTCGTCTCCTTAACTTGACACACGCCGACATTTGCATGGAAGCACATTAGCGATAACAAACACGATGAACAGGTCTTTACGTGAATAGTGTGGCATACTTGGCGTCAGAGTTGCCAGATGCTACCGAGCTAACTAGCAAATAATAATAATAATAATATGTGGTGTTTAACGTCCCAAAACCACGATATGATTATGAGAGACGCCGTAGTGGAGGACTCCGGAAATTTTGACCATCTGGTGTTCTTTAACGTGCACTGACATCGCACAGTACACGGGCCTCTACCAGTTCGCCTCCATCGAAATGCGACCGCCGCGGCCGGGATCGAACCCGCGACCTTCGGGTCAGCAGCCGAGCACCCTAGCCACTAATCCACCGAGGCGGACCCTAACTAGCAAATAATCATCACAAAACAAAAGTTAAAAAATGCGAGAACTTAATCAATTTTCCCATATTTGAAAAATACTTTTAATTATAATAAAAAAATGTCACACAAATGCAAAGGGGAGTTGAAAAAATCGCTTTAATTTTTTTTTTTGTACTGCGAAAATATGCGCAACTATGAACGAAAGCACATATTTACTTTTAACATTGTTACCAGGGTAGCCTCCACATGGACGAGCGTCTGCAAAAGTATACGGAGATTGTCGAACATTATCGGTTGCACAGGAGACAGGTGCCACCCCCGGATAAATGTCTAACCAATAGAGAGGCAGTCGCGTGGCGGCGCCTGCAAGCTGGAAATTATATAAACCCGGTGTGGGCATATCACGTGCACACCGACGATAGAAAAAGACGATACGTGCAAGCACTGTGGGGCGAGAGGGAGCCTCGACCACATAATCTGGGAGTGCGATAGCTCCCCGGGGGCTAAATCAAGTATAAATAGTAGAGAGGCCTGGGAAGCCCTGCTGCGGAGCGAGGACCCTGCTTCACAGCAACAAGCCATCCGCCTGGCGGAAGAAGCCGCGAAGAGCCAAGAACTCTTTGCCTGCTTTTAACCGCGGAGGTGCCGGCCCCCCGTGACCTAGGCCTGTGTGCCGGGGACGGGGAGCAGAGGGCCTCCTTATCTGGCGGAAAATAAAGTTGTAATCATCATCATCATCCCCCAATTATGTTTGACTTCGACACCCAACTACACAAAATCATCAACAGACACGTTATTAGTGAAGAACAAACGCGCTATTGGTGAACCTGCTGACCCCTAATTTAGCTATAGTTGCAGTAAAAATGTAAATAATCCCAAAAAAAAGCCCCCACCTCCCCGAAGGGAATCGTGAGGAAATGCGAATGCATTTCGCGCGCGCTTCACTCCATTTATATATGGTGGTTGTGGTTTGAAGAAGCAAAAGGCGCCTCATTTCTGCAGCCCGGTCGGGAGCACGGCGCAGCGCCTTTTTTTTTTTTTTTTTTGCTTTTTCTTGTTTTTTTTAATTTTTTTTATTTATTTTTTTTAATTTTTTTTTTCATATATAGCTCCGCCGAGCTCCGCCGCAGACCGCTTTTAGTTAACGCGCACGCTGCGAATTTTTTATTGTTCAACAACGCACACGAGAAATTTCCCACCGGCACCACCTTGGAGGTCAAGATTCATTGCCATATATACGGGGTGGCCAGTGAACGGTTGTGCAGCGCGAGCAGTCGGTTTTTTCAACCAAGAAACTCGCTAGCAGACGCTGCCTGTGTCGGCGTCGCCAGGCGAGAGAAGGAGAGGGGGGAGCGTAGGAGAGGAGAGAGAGGTGGGGTGCGCATGCGCAGTGGGAGTGTGGACGCTGCGGGCAGAGATGCCTAGAGAAGAGAGGGGGGAGCGTAGGAGAGAAGAAGAGAGGTGGGACGCGCATGCGCAGTGGGAGTGTGGACGGCGCGGGCAGGGATGCCTAGAGGAAAGAGGGGGGGAGCGTAGCAGGGGAGAGAGGAGGGGAGGCGCATGCGCAGTGAGGGGTGTGGTTGCCGCGGGGAGGGATGCCTAGGGGAGAGAGAGGGAGAGAGGAGGTTTTTTATCTTTATTTTTTTTGAAAGGGTTTGCGCATGCGCAGTAAGGGCGGTCACGCCGTACACCACCACCACCGGATTAAGCTTCGCCATAAGATGCTTCACATCTAACACCTGCCGGCGCGCACACCTCCTCAACCTATCCTCCTACTCCTCCTCCGCGGACAACGCCAACGCCAACGCCGGATGCCTGACATAGCCCGACTATGAAATGCATTCGCATTTAAAACACGCAACAAGCGACTGGGAAATTCTACATGCGACTCGGCTAAAGTGAAGCCCAAATCATTTCATTTTAAGTGGAACTGGCAACTTTGCTTGTCGCATATACGTCACTAAACCCTTTCTACAGTCACATGCGGTACATACAGTCGAACCTCGAAAATTTCATTGTTATAACCTATAACTGCTATAAACGGGCTGCACGAAAAAAATAAACAATATAGGGGGTTGGCAGGCTCCTGTGCGAGAACTATGTTATCAGATGGGATATGCCTACAGACGTAACTGATAAGGTTGACAAAGCTGCCGATTTTTCGGACATGCTCGAAATTTTGGAAGCTTTCACGGGACCGCCACAAGCCCCATAGAGCCAACGTGTGACAACGTCTGAAGTTTCTGACGCTGAAACTCTTCCGAGTCGCAACTTTTCACTCAAGTTGCATGTCCGAAAGTGCAGTAACAGAAGCCACCGCCATTCCTCGCCGTAGCGGAGTTCAACAGTCAGCTTTACCGCAATGCCACAGAGCTGTGCGGTGAAGCATACTACAAATCCGAAGTGGCGCTTTGGACGTTGGGGTTGTGGGCTAGGGTTCAGGAGCTTGAATTTATCGTTTTCTTCTTTCTTTTCAAGGAGTTCGCGTTCTGTTACCTTTCAGCCCGGGCACCTAACAGACATAATTCATTGTTATAACCGATAATGCGGGATTCGGGCATTGCTGTAAGCGGATTATTTCACCATAGAAAACATATGAAAATTAACGGTGAAGCTGCTTTTCATTGTTATAACCGATATATTGTTAAAACCGGTATTGTTATAAGTCGGTTCGACTGTACCCGTATACTACGGCCCGCGGAATGCGGGTATGAGCCACAGGTGGTATACAGTTTGTACAAACCCAGGAAAAGCGATAATACGGCTTCAAGAATATTTATGCGATCGCGTTATGAAGCTTGTGTCGCAGAAAATGCAGGGCACGCGTCGGCAGCGTTGTCGGTGAGGGAAATATCAGAGGGACGGAAAGACTGAAAATCAGAGAGCCACAATAATACTCATGCATTCAGTATTCACCGACAGAGCTAAAACGCTTAAAAAGACGCTATAATGGCGTCATATCGCGGCAACGTCAACTGTGGTTGCAGTGTTCGCTATCGGCGTTTGTAACAATGTAATAAAATGTAATAAACATTACGTATGACTCGCAAAGGTATCGTCAACGACTACTCGACCCAGAGGAATACGCCAAAAACCACTTCTTTAGTGTGCACTTCATTGTGATAAAACTGAATCTGAGCTCTGTGGCGAGTACCTACGTCGGGTAGGACCAGAAGGTGTCAGTGTAGTCGACGTGCTTGGAAAGCCCGCGATGAATCCCGTAGTGAAAAAAAAAAAGGGGGGGGGGGGAGGAGAAGGAAAGCATTAGAGCCCCTTCCCTTAAATTGTTGCTTCATCAAATAGGTTCTTTCCTTAAATAGTCGGGAGCTTCAGCATATGCCCTCGCCCCCACGATTCCGAAAAAAAAAAAAAGAATCGCTACGGGCCTGCCCACGATACACCCATAACTACTCAAAATGTATAAAGAATCATAACGTAAGGAATTGCACAGCGCAAAATACAGGACAATGCACTTGAAGAGAAGCACACACGGACAGTCCTGTATTTTGCGCTGTGCAATTCCTTTCGTTATAAGTCAAGACCAACTAGCGCGACTTTCCGTTTTGTTGTCTGCATAAAGAAGTTGGTCCAACTCGCAAATCTTGACTCAACGCAATGAAAAAATGGTAAATGCCATTAATCGCCCACTGCTTCGCACGAGATCGACTCCCAGAATGAGTGTGGTCTGCAGAATTTTAGAGCGCAGCCCTCAGGCGCTCATTCCCGCGTTGAGCGGCGTCGCCGTCGCCGTCGCGTATGGCGTATGGCGAATGCAATATCCTCCCATGACCGCAGTAATACAGGTGTCGTCTGCATAACATACGCTCCTCATGTACAGGTTTCATGAAATGTGTTACACAGACTTTACACGGACGCGCGTCTGAAAACATCCAGCTGGACCCCACGTGTGACAAAGCAGTTACACGATTAACAAAAAATGTTCATCCAATTAGGTTAGAAATTATAGCTTGTTGATATGTCATTGGCCTATCGGCCTAATGACATTAATACCATCGAGTTGCAGTTTTAGTGTGCTTCACTCACTGCCGTCAGTGTGAGTAAGGCTCACGATAACCGCGACTGGAGAGTCTGCGCATGACAAGTCTTTCATGAATTGCCGTTATCGTCTACCGAGTACATTCTACGATGGCGTTCGCCTTCACAGATTATCGCATAAGAATGTGCTATCAATCTTATACAAGGTGCTATTGTTCACGCCCATCATTTAACTGAAACTGCCCATTTCTGTCTCGGCTTCATCACAAACCGTTTGGCAGATATCTGCGGCTAGTGTGCTTTAAAGGTCATGTGTGCAGGCTCTGGAACCCTACCTAGACCTCAAGATGTGCTATCGTCGTCAAATGAAACCCGAACAGCGGCGAGCATTAGAAATGGTGTAGTAGGCGCCATCAAGTCATCACCATTGACAGGCGGGCATCACTCTGATTTGGTAGCATTGCGCACGTCCACGCTGATGGCTGGGCGGCGCGCACTGCACCATTGCTTGCCGCTATTCGGATCTCATTTTACGTCCATAGTAATCCTATAGCGATTGCGTCAGAGTGGCTGAAACGTTTTCTTTGGATTTCATTCTAGTGTTAAGTAAAGGGACGTTTCCGAGAACTTCGTATGAAGACGTTTATTGTCGAAATTTTAGAAGTCCGATGAATTTACTGAGCTAGGCTACGCTGGCGCGAAAAGAAGCCGCTGAGGCTAACTGCCATCTTGCGCAAGAAAGCGTCACATCCAGTCGCACTACAGTGACTTCATATAGTTAGCGTCGGTACCGTGCTTCCCATCAACCGCCGCTAACCATTCTTCACCTCACCGCCTTGCTATGGCGTTTACAAGGACTCGTGGCCGGGCTTGCGGTCGCACAAGACAACCTCTCGCGGGAACACGCGCCTTTAGCGCCCAAAGATGCCACTTGCGAGGGGCTATTACCTCTCTTCGGCGAGGCAAGGATCGACCCTTTGCCCTCGTCCACCGACGAACCTCCGGTGTTGCATCTGGCGCCGGCGGCGTCCAGGTTCATCTCCGCGACCTTCTGGCTCGCAGCGGCAGTGAGCTGATCCTCTGCCGGTAGCGACGGCGTCGCGGAGAGCAATCCCAGCGGCGGCCTCACCCGGCCAGAGAAAATGGGCGCGTCCAGTTCGTCGCTGATGGCGGAGGTGCCCGAAGCCGAAGCCGCCGAGGAACGACGACGCCTGGCGCGCTCCTCGGGATCCAGCATGTCGTCATCATCGTCCAGCAGAACGTCGACTTCTTCAGTCAAGGAGATATCGAATTCGTCTGTCATCGGCCGGTTCGTGGGCGGCGTCCTGACTCCCGAATACTTGGCACCCGCAGCACCCGCAACGGGACTCGTTTCCCGGCTCGTCGGCAACTTTTCCTCGGATACGGACGTTACGCCGAAGCTGACGCGGTGATCCAGCGACGTCTTCGATGGCGACGGTTTCAGGCCGCCCGTCTCGCTGTCGGGGCTGCCGCGACCAGTGGACGCCATTATGGCGATGTTCAGCTCGTCCAGCACTCCCTCGAGGCACTCTCGTGAAGCGGCGACCAGGTCTTCCGGTCCTGGGGCTTGGAAGGCAACGCGACTGCCGCTGGAAGGACTGCGGTGCACAGCTCGAGCGGTCACCATCAAAGATCTCCGGGGTGAGCCCTCCGCATGGGCCGCTGGAGCTTCTCTTCCCCGACCACCCTGGAGGTTACCGTCACTCCGGGTCGGAGACGTGTCAGTACTCGAGAGATTGTCCGACGAGTAGCTTGAGGTGTCCCTCCCGCGATCTGAACTCGAGCCGGATTGGAACGGCGAGGACTTCTTGGCTTCGCGCGAGGGCTCAGATCCTTTGGCGGCAGATTGATCCATGCCTCGAACGTCCCGTTGCGTATTGAGTCTAGCAGACTGGTATGGGCGCTACCCGCAAACGAATAAAATGGAGAGGACAAGTCGAGGAACGCCTTGGCGAAAAAAAGCGCGTTCTCGCCACCTGGAACGGTGGCTCGTGCAGGCGTGCACTCGAGCCCCTTTCTCTTTCTTTTTCTTTTTCCTCTAGCTCAATGCACGTTCGTGATGCTAGTCGAGAACGTAAATATTTGTTTATTGGCTTAGCACAGTTCGAACTAATTACGTTGTGTCCTCCTAAAGCGAGTTATGATACACTCAAAAGGCACGCAAAACATATCGTGAAACAATGATATATAATTAGCCTTCTCTTGTTAGCGCAGCGTTCTTTTCTTCTATTTGAAAGATGTGTTTTTACGAAGGTAGAAAAAAAGAAGAAGAAGAAGGAGGAGGAGGAAGAGGCGAGTGAAACGGTCTGGCGAAGTATATCCGCCAACTGTCTAGTTCTAAGCATATTTAGAATGTAAAATGTAAAACAATTTCACTTCTGAAACAAGGTGCTGCCCGTTGTATGGCCGATCCCCCGCGGTTGATTGCGCCAGGTTACTAAGGGACAACCAATTAACCAATACCCCGGGGTAGGTGAGAGCCAACAGCCTAAGGATCTAGGTGTACATCTTCAAAGTTGAACCCACATATACTGATATCAATAAAATAGGGGAATTAGTTCCATATATCATATAATTCTATATATAACACTAGAATTTGCCGTATTCTACATTTGGATTTTGTTGAAAAAGTTTGCTTCACGATGCTGCTCTACGATGCTGTAAAAAAGGCAACTTCACGGCAATAGACGGTTCTCTTCTTTTAGTGTTTATCTTTCCGCGGTTTGCAGCTGGTGGCGCGGTTTTATGCAGGGGAGTTGTAAACACGAGAAAATACGGTATCGATGTAAACATCAGCTGAGCATCACACGCAGCTGCGCGTACTGGTCGGCCGCCGCAAGCCGTCCCGGCTTTTATGTCGGCCTTGTTTTTGTTAATCGTACTGAGCATGTTTCTTGGGATGCTGTACGTAGCGGCGACGTCCGACTTTTCTCCCCGTTCGACTGTGTTGATTATCACCAGCTTTCAGGAGAATAGCAGCTTCTTACGTTTCATGGCTGCCGCTGCGTTAACGAAGGGAGCCGGGAACCGCGTAGAAGTGAACAGTGACCGCGCATAGCGGGCGTGAAGAAGAGGAATCACGCGGATGGCAAGCAGTAGTCCCTCCACGATCTGCACGTCCCAAAACCCCGATATGATTTGTGAGGGACTTCGTAGTGGAGAGCTCCGGAAATTTCGACCATCTGGTGTTTTTTAACGTGCAGTGACATTGCAAAGTACACGGGTCTCTACCGTTTCGGCGGTACCAAAATGCGACCGCCGCTACCGGTATCGAACCCATGACCTTCGGGTCACCAGCCGAGCACCGTAACCAGTGATTTGCCGTGGCGGACTTCCTCGACGAAGACAATCACATTAGGCCTCTTGGCAGGCAGGCGGAAGATAACGACAAATGCCCGTTGGTACACAGCAGCCTCACACTCGCTGTAAGAGTCCGAAGAATCCTTACTAGACTCGAAGCTTGTTGCGTCCGAGTCAGAACTGCTACCCTCTAAGAGCAACAACCCAAGCGCGCGGTGCGAAGTGTATTTCTTGTCCATGGCGGCCCGCGACTGTAAACATCCGGCCGTGACTTCCGTGACGAGAAGAAAAGCGGGTGCACAAAATAAGTGAATATGAACACAAACACACACACGCACGCACACACGCACACACACACGCACACACACACACACACAAACACACGCACACGCGCACAAACACACACACACACACACACACACACACACCCTGCTTGGACCTAGAGTCCGCAGTATCGAATAAATAAAAATAAAATAAATTCACAAACACACACGCACACGCACACACAAACACACACACACACAAACACACACGCACGCACACACACACACACACACGCACTGAATTGCGCTGCAAGGAAAGCCAAATTGCAGATGTCCTAGAGCTTTTATCTTTATTTGCATCTATATCGAATTTTCGCTCACAGTCAGCGCTGCTTTTTCGCTCACAACCAAAGACGCCGACGCCACCGACACTGACACCGGAATTTCTGCGAAACGAGCTGTTTAACGCTATCGCGTTAGAATCATGAAATGAAAGGCTAACTGTTACACATTTCGCAGCTGGACATTAGAAAATATATATTTAGCGATTTCGAAAACTGCCCACCAATTCTGATATTGTTTATTTTTCAAAGCGTATTCAGAAACTGAAAGAAACATAGCGTAATAAAAGCTAAATAATATGGTTTCCTCAGGCATTATGGAACTTGCCTTAATGGAGAAAAGACTATTGAAAACTGGTCCGGCATGTTTTCTTCGGGGCGAGGCGAGAAAAAAATAGGATCTTTTTGTTATCATTGCAGCATTACAAACGCAAACTTGGGATTACGCAGTTTTTAAAAATGCGTCTGACCATGTTTCATATTTCTTTAACAGAAAAACTCAACTCCTAGGGGGGGGCCGAAAGAAATTAATAATATGCTTGCAATGCTGCCTAGGCAGAACGCGACAGTGTATGCAAATACAGTTGACATATCGAACCAAGTCTATCTCGAGTCCCTCATAATAGCATTCTTGGTTACTCCTTTATGAACAACCGCTTGACTAGTGCCGCACAGACTGACTATGTATTAAATCTGGTACATGCGCTAAGCGTACAGTGTTAGAATTTTACACAACTGTCTCATAGTAAACCACTGCAGCTAACGGCACCCTATAACTCATGCATGTTTCTAAATGATCACATCAAAACCTTTTAAATATTAGCACAAGCAAATTCAAAGCATCAACTTAATTTAACGACGTCATCGTTTTATGCTGTTATGCTGCGAAAATATAAACAGTAGACTTTTAAAACTTTATGCGTCCGCTTCACTGAAACAATGACACGAAAATTTCCGTGCTGAGCGCACTACAAAGAAGGTATCCTGTACCGCAGAATCACCTTTCGCGAACAGGTGCGTATTATGCAGTAATGTGAAGCCTCTTTTGTGTAACACATGGCATTATTGGCATAATAATTGTCGCTTAATACGATGAAATATATCCCTGGCTGATTTAGCGAAGCTTTCTGCCACTCAGAAAAACATTTACGGAATATATAAACGTATATACAATGTGGCACATAAATTCCGTTCGACACCAGTTTTCAAAAAACTAAATGGCATAATGAAGGTACCCTACCTTCACAACTCATCACAGTATAGCACTCCACCATAAATAAAAGTACGCAAACACACAAGAAACGCTGGTACGTAGCACGAATGCTAATGTAGAAGAAAGTATCACGTAATTGTCCAGCTCACCCCACCAGTAATACTAAACTTGTGCCTAAACAATGGTATATAAAAGCAACTCCGCATGAAAAAAAAAAGCGGGTAAAACAACACAACATTTCGTTTTGGGTGTCGTGTAAAATGGTTTCCCCCCTTTTTGTTTTCACTATAAACTTGCACTCTGTGCATTTCTGTATTTTCTCATAGATGTCGTATATTATTAGGATTATTTCATTACTGATTGCCATAGTACGTGCATTAATGCATGCATTGTATTTCATTGATCTTTGGATTCAAGTTTGTTTTGGTTCTGATGAGTGCTCCGGGACTTTTTTTTTTTCTTTGTTACTCTATCATTTTTTTTATCTTGTCTCTCATGTGAGTATTTCAATCCCGTCAATGCTGAAAGTTAAAGAAAGAAAACGGGGTTCCGTTCTGCGATGGAGCTAATCGAGTTTACACTCGCTTTTACTCCTACCTCCCTCATCGACAACAATGATTCTCATCCAATTTATTCCTCTACGAAGAGCACATCAACAGTTATAAGCCTTGGCAACGGTGCAGTTGTCAGGGCCGTAACTAAGGGGGGGGTTGAGGGGGTTCTGACACCTCCCGAAATTTTTTCATGCTTTAACTTTGCGGGTGACACTAAAATACTTGCACGCCCTCACAGCGACCACCAGTTGCCAAAGTTAGCCGCTTCGCACACAAACACCCCCCGAAAAAAATTCCTGGGTACGGCCCTGGCAGTTGTTCACAAAACGATGAAAGCGTTGTATTATTGTCGTTGTTCCTGTTGTTCCACAGCCTCATGAGGGATGAGTTTGAGGAAAACATTCACAGGCACACGCGAAGAAGTATCCGATTCAATGAAAACGAGCTTGACGAGCTCACTCGTTGTCCGGTGGCTCCCCCCTGGTGGCGATGCTGAAAGACACGGCTTTTCTTTTTCTCCTGTTTCGCATACCGAATTTCGCATTTTACTGCTGGCTCTATTTGAGCGTTTCTTTCCCGCGCTGATTTTCTTTTTTCTTTTCTTCTTTTCTTTTTTTTTTTTTTTTACATTTGTACGCCGCAGTGCGCCGCCCGTGGTAGCTCAGCGGCTGACGTGTTGCGCGCGCTAAGCTCGAGGACGCGAGTTCGATTCCTTGCTGCGAGTGCCGCGTACTTGTTAGGGTCAGAAATATAAAAAAAAATCACCGATGATTACAATACTGCCTGATGCGAATTCTGAGCGCAGCTTCGTGTTGGGGCAAGGCCAACTGTGCTTGAAGTTTTGACTTGCCGCAAGGTATCGACTACGCCATAAATCATAATTTTTGCGGAGAAGGACAGCACCCACTTCGCCATTAATCGTCTTTCTGCGAATAAGCGAGGCACCCGCTACACATCTGTAAGGTGTTTTTGCACTTTGTTGATGCTTCGTGTGGCTGATGACGATGAAGAATTATTGCTGAGCACTTTTCAGTGGGTGGGAAACATTAACCAACACACTTGTTGCGCAATTATCATTGTGTGATGACGGGTTGTTATTTTACTCTTCTGGCATGATATATTACATAGGTTAACGCGTTTCCTTGCCCGACATGACGCCCGTATAAGGTCTTTTTTGCAAATGAGCTTGAAGCACCTGCGTGGCTCTGTGGCGTCATATCGCAGCGTTTCGCTCAACAAAAAAATTACACCACAGTCACCTTCCCTCCGCATGCTTCGCATGACATCGATATGACATCAACGCCTTGCTGTCTAAGGCTGTGAAAACATCTATGACACGACTATGGAATGACCCTGATTATCGCCACGAGCGCCTTTACAGACTTGACTCTGGTCGTGCTTTTCGTCTTCCGTGCCGACTAAGGAGAGACCAGGAAACATTACTACATAGACTTCGGCTGGGTGTTGCATATACACGACAATACCTTTGCAAGATTGGACAGGAGCCAAAGCCCCAACTGCAGTGTGTGTCACACGTCAGAGACTATTCATCACATCCTGTGTGCGTTTGCTCTCAATACGAGACAGAAAGACAGTCACTAAAGCGCCTCGTGGATCGTCTGTACTGCCGCCCCTTTTCGGAGGAGAAGATTTTGGGTGCTTGGGAGCGTGTGGATCCCGCCCAACGCAGCCTAAAGTGCTTGTTAAGATTTCTCAGTGAGCCAGGCTTAGATGCTCGTCTTTAGAGCGTGTGCTATAGCGTAACTAATGCACAGAGACTTTCGTGCTTCTCCTACCCCGCACAGGACAGTGTGTGCAGTGACTCATTGTGCCATACCATAGTCACCTCTCATCATGCCTCCCTCTATCTCTCTCTTTCCCTTTACCCCCCGTGAGGAGTAGCAGGCCAGAAACCCGCTTTCCAGGCCGACCTCTCCTCCTTCTTCCCATTAAACATCTTCTTCTTCCCATGGTGCGTGGGATCTGCCGAATTTTTCTCATTTTATTTTTTTGTATGTCTATTGGTTACGCCACCGACGGCAACGGCGACACCGCTCAACGCATGAACAGGCGCCTCAGAGCTGCACTCTAAAAACACCCGTGTACATCAAGTTAGGTGCACCTCATATAACCTCAGCTGGTCAAAATTAATCTGTAGCGACGTGCCTGTTAATGGCTCGTAGTTCTGGCCCGTAAAACCCCCCAAAAATTTTGTTAGGTTGCAGGTCGGCCAAGCGTAACAGCTAGTGGCGTGACTCTGTGCGCGGACCACAGTATTTTGCTATGCCGTAGCGTCCGCACATCTGACAGATAAAGAAGAAAAAGACATTGTTATCCCTAAAAGAGAGGCGACCACGACTAATCAACGAAAGATAAGGATAGTGATATGAGCGAGCTTATCGAATGTCCTTACGTCAGTGCAGTTCATAACACCCACACCCTCGCCATCATTATGTTTAATGCAGACAAAGCAAACATTTTCTTTCTGCAATCAGGGGAATTTGCGCTGCACGTCATATAATCAAGAAATTGAGCGAATCAAGTTGAAGCTCCCCTTTAGTGTTAGATATCCTTTAGGTGAACAACCCTTCTAACTCTCTCGAAAGGAGGTGTGCTGTCCCTTTAAACCAACTATACGACAGTGTGTTCACTGAATAAACAATACTGTGGTGAGAGAGGGAAGGGGAGAGACATGGCCCTCCTCGGAAACCCTTTCCCAATTGATTACAGTCGCTTACGATCCTAACAGCGATTACCGATCAATGTTATGTTGGGACTATAGTGTGGTCAGCTGCAAAGGTTACTGTCTGTTTCCTTGGACTTAGAGAGACGAAAAATTCGTGGTTGTCGCTGGAGCCGACATTTCGACAAGCGCGCTTCTCTTCTTCAAGGCGGCAACCTGAAGAAGATAAGTCCGCTTGAAGAAGACAAGTATGCTTGTCAAAATGTCGGCTCCAGTGGCAACCCGTGTTCACGAATGTTTGGTTTCTTCAAGCTTCCATGTTCCTCAGAACTTCTGCCTTTGATGGCTTTCCAGGGGCTTAGTCATTTTACGAGGCGTTTGTTTCTAAACAAAAAAACCCGCGCCTAAAGCGACCTCTCTGCATCTAGAGTGCACCAATCTGACACCGGATCATACAGGGATGTCGCAGATGGACGACATTGCTCGTATGTACGACTGGGTCGCGTCGTCGGTTATAGAAAAGAGAGCGCGGATGAAGGAGGGAAAGGGACAGGGCTTTTCGCTCCAGCGAACACTACGCCGACGTCGCCGACCCCCTACCTCTTCTCCCTTCCCTTTCGCTCTCACCCTCGTCCGCGGCATGCGTGACAGAGCTCCAATATGCCGGCTTTATACCTGCCGCCGCAGACCTGCGCGCGCTCGAAGAAGAAGAAGAAGAAGCAGAAAAAGGAGTGTACACAGAAGGACGGGCGGTTATGCGCGGAGGCTGACCGGTTTTCATCACGAATGACCGTATTCGGAATCCGCATGAGAGGACAAACGGAGCCAGTCGAGCGGTGCTCACGGTCGCAGCCAGGATCCACTTTCGCCGCTGTAGTTGTTTCTGTTGCTTCCATTTGCCGCCGCTTCTGTTTCTGCTGATCCGGCCGCTGATGCTGTTGCTGCGATTGGCGTTGTTGCCGCTTCGCTGCTGATGCCTGCTATAGTTGCGGCGCGTGCGGTCGTGGCCCAGTCAGCTCGTTATGCTCCCTTTCAAAATGTTTCGTAACTTCTTTTTGTTCTTTCGTGATTCATTACTCATTCCATCCTGGCGCGCGAAGTCTAAAAAAAATCTCGTACGTCCATTTGCATTTATGAGGGAACTTCCACGACAATGAGCAACATCAATGCGGTTTGCTGCTTTTTGCTCAACTTCAGAGTGAATGAATGAATGAATGAATGAATGAACGAGAAAGAGAGGGAGAGAGGGATCGTCTGCCTCAGACCAGATCTTTGGTACTTGCATTATAGTTTGCGAAAGGGAAAGAAGAAAACAAGAGAGAAGGCAGGGACGTTAACTAGGCACATGCCCGGCTTGCTGCCTTACACCGGGGGGAATGTGATAGTGGGTATAAAGTAGTTAGCGAAAAAGAGCAAGAGCAGCTTTAGGTGGCCAACGAATCAAGTTAAAGATTCTGTGTGCACTGCACTTTGTTGCTCATCTGCTTTCGTTTCCGATCCCCTTACTTTCCATCCCCGTGAAGGACAGCTACTGAAGACTGCCTTGCATTCATTCATTCATTCATTCATTCATTCATTCATTCATTCATTCATTCATTCATTCATTCATTCACTCATTCATTCAGTCTATTTTCTTGCTCAATGAAACTAAGCAATGAAAGCGTGTTTGTTGTTTTTTTTTTTGTTGTTGTTGTTGTTGTTGTTGTTGTTGTTGTTGTTGTTGTTGTTGTTGTTGTTGTTGTTCCTTGAGTCGAGTTACCCTGCCATTACACTTATTGTTAAGAAAAGGACGAGCCGCCGTCCCCATGGTGAAGCCCCCCGTCGACCTCCTCTTTATTCCAACGCACTGATCTCATCCTAGTGATGATGATGGCGTCACTCCTCGTCTTCTACACAGTTTTCAACATCCTCCGCGCCCCCCATAGTGGCGCATGGCGATGAAGCACTAAACACACGCCAGGGTTCATGCACACAATGTTCGCCAGTATTTGAGTTCCAAGTCAGTCCTGGTGATGTCATCCGGTCCTCCTCCTGCACTTGATCTTCCAGCGATGCTTTCGACGCTTGTTCCAGGCTCGTGCTATTGATCGCGCTGACCTTGATGTACTTGCGCTGTTGCTGAGCAGGTTTCCTCGGCATGAAAACTCGCACAGAAGACTCTTCCAGAAGGATCTCGTGCAGCCATTTCTGATGAAGCCTTTCCTTGGCTTGCTCTTCCTGGCTGCATTAACCTTGTAAGAATCAGCCTTCTGCCTATGCCTTCGTCTGGTCTGTCCCATTCGCCGCTGTGACGCTGTGTCGGCATTTCGCACTTGCACTGAGACTGGCTGTACGATCGACATCCTTCTCAACTTTCTCGTTTGTAACTTACAGGATGGGTGGTAGTTATGAGAAGTGCCGACGACAGGCTTTTGTATCCTCATGGTTTTCCTTCTGCTTCTTTTCGCTTTATGAACTGGCCTTGATTTTCTTCCGTGAGGCACTTGCACGCCCGGTGGTGAGGACTTCATAACATCTGCATCTGTCGTCTGCGGCGTGCACTCGTCCTCGAGATCTGGTTGATCGCCTTTTGGATTTCCATAGGCTTCTCGCTTTTCTATCGTATAAATCTCTTCCTTCACCACGAACACCAGAGTTGTTGGAGATATCTCTTCCTTAGCTTCATGGGTACAGCACGTTGACGAGAATTGTAAAGTCGTGCAAGGTGCCTTGAGACTTTGAGGTAGTTCTTCGGTGTTGATGTTCGATACTGCCTTCTCTGCAGTGGGAATGGTAGTCTGTCTGCTTCCGGTATGTTGCTCTATTTGTCGTGATGTCGACTCATCTAGCTTGTGTGCGACAATATTGCTACTCGGTCCGTGATGGCTAGATGGTGGTGACGCAGATGTCGAGGGTACTTTCTTCTGTACTTCTGTTCTGATACGTTGTCTTATCGTGTCCAAGTGAGCCTGTCGAGCATTCAATGTGTCTGTGATCTTAAATTCTGCTCTCACCTTCGCTCGAATAATCTGGTAAACATAAACGTCTGCTTCCTCCATCTCTGCTTCTAAATGATTTATGTCAACTGCATCCTCTACTTCTTTGTCGATTCTCCTGAGCTCATCGTACTGGCCAATCAAAATGCTATGAAGATCTCGTAACTCACGTACTGATGGGCGCTCCACATGCAGAAGCCTTTCGATCCTCGCGATGGATTCCGTGACGGTCTTTCGTACTTGACGCCGGCTTTCAAATAGGGCCTCCATGATCCGGTTCAGTGTCGGAAAACGTGAGAGATCACTGGCCGGCAGCGTCGCGAGGAGAAGTCGGCGTCAACGTGGGATCCATCACCGAAGTTTCGCACGAGGAATATCCGGTCGTTGTCGGAACGTCATTCTTTCTGATCTGGGTCTCGGGGATGGCTAGGCCTCGCACATTAGCTTCACCTAACGACAGCTTCACAAAAGTCATCCGGGTTACAGATGCGGTCGAGAAGTCGTGAAGTCCGCTCTGTCTCACCTCTAAAAGTCCTTGCTCCCGGGTTTCACGGCACCAAAATGTTAAGAAAAGGACGAGCCGCCGTCCCCATGGTGAAGCCCCCCGTCGACCTCCTCTTTATTCCAACGCACTGATCTCATCCTAGTGATGATGATGGCGTCACTCCTCGTCTTCTACACAGTTTTCAACACTTATATCTCTCAAACTCGAAAGATTTCATTCTGTTACGCTCACCAGTGAATTATAACAGCCTAACTGCAGACCATGTCACCCAATGGTCCCAAGCTGAAGTGAACCTGCGCTGTCAGGCTCTATTTGAGCACGTTTGCTATTGTTCTGAGGCTGCCCGCACACATGCCCGTCTCCCAGCGAGAATAAAGCCTCGATCACTTGCAACTACAATTATTTCTAGAAAGAAAGATAACGGACGATTTCTACGTTTGATTAAAGGGACAGTTGGACGTACTAATGATAAACTGTATTTGTACGATGAAAAAACTCTAGGCAATCGTTGGTCCACGGTTTCTCGAGTCGCTTTATGTTCGCGTGTCGTCCATTCATCTCCGCTGACAAGGACGCTGCACGGACTCCGAGAAGAGATCCTATGCGAAGCGCCCACTTGTAGAGAAAAACAAGGAACTGTGCAAAGCATCGAGCCGAGGCTATATTCAACCCGCGTATCATTCCGCAGTACATGCATCCCGGACGCTTCTGCAACCGAAGACGAAAGTCTGTCGTCGCGGAAGTCCGCAAATTAAAGCAGCTAAAGAAAGACAGCGAATGGGAGAAGAGGGCGGGGGGCTTGGAAAGAAGCGGACACTAGAAGGGTAGTGGCACAGCGCCCAACATGTCCAAGATGCGCGGGCTAGCGACGAGAACGACGAAGGAGATGCTTGTCTCTGCGCCGCAAAGGACGGCGCATGGCGTGCAGGCGTGTGCCAGCCCGCGTGGGTGCGTGCGGGCGCGCTTCGGTCGGCACGACAACTTTCGGTGCGGCCGCTGAAAGCGACACACGGACACAGAAAGGGAGAGACGAGCCCGGGTCGTCCATCGCCGAAGAACGGTTGGCGACGACGACGACCGCGTTGTGAAAAAGAGTGCGTGGACAGCGCGCGCGCCGCTTTGTTTGCGCAGAGTGATGCGAGACGTCGGCGGGGCGCGTCGCCGTCGCCATGGTCGTCGTTGTGTTGGGTTTAAAGGGGAAAAAAGAAGAAGAAGAAGAAGGAAATAAAAAAAACAACGAAGTCGTCGCAGGGTGGGCACGGCTGGCCGAAAATCAACTACACTCTCGTTCGCTTTGTTGGTTAGTGCTTTTTGTAGAGTGTGGATCCCGAGGGGTCCACACAGTGATACAAATATCCTGAGATTGCTTCAGATGCTTACGTCATTCGAAGTTTCCGCGCTCGAGATAACAAGCTCGGCTAGCGAGCATTCCTCGGGCTACATCCAGTCGCAGCAGGCGATGCAACAATGCAGTCGCAACACTAATCAAATTCTATTTCCGCTCAAGAACACTCCAGGAGTGCTCGCTGCAGTTAGTGCAAAAGTGTCGGCTTGTACGCATCTATTTAGCCAGTTCGAGTGACCGCCGCGGTGGTACAGCGGTTACTCGGGTCGCCTATTCACCTGTGGTCGCCTGTGTTGGCATATGGACACCTGTCGCAGGTTCGATCCTGGCCGCGGCGGTCGCATTTCGATGGAGGCGAAACGCTATAGGCCTGTGTACTGTACAATTAGACGGCCGAAATGTCTGGCGCCCAAGGGCGTAGCCAGATTTTTTTTTTTTTTTTTTGGGGGGGGGGGGGGGGGGGTTCAAGCATACTTTATGTATGTTGGTGCGCGCGTTTGTACGTGTACGTATATATATATGCAAGCGGAACTGAAAAATGTCGGGGGGAGGGGGAGGGGGCTGAACCCCCAACCCCCCTCCCCCTTGGCTACGCCACTGCTGGCGCCCTCCCCTACGGTGTACCTCATAATAATAGCGTGGTCTTGGCATGCAAAACCCCACAAATCATTGTTATTAGCCAGTTCGAGATAACGTAATGTCAGCTATGGCAAAATGTGAAAGGAGGCGGAGGTGACGTGGGCAACCCAGTTCTCACTTTCAGTTTCAGTTGCTTCATTAAGACCGAAGGCATGCGCGTGAGGTAGAAAGGGAAGGGGATAGCGACCATTTAAGGGGGCGCCAAATCTGCCTCATACCTTTACTCAATCGGACTTGTCCCGTCATTGTTTAAAGTACAAAGTGATGTTTTTGACGACAATGGCGGCCGACGAGCTCTGATGTTGCATTAGAACAGCTGTTTACTTATCATATCTTTTTATCATTTTTACCTCCGGGAAGCCGGGTACTAAAGGCCGGTCGTTGTGGGAAGCGCGCCGTGGCTTCATTTTCAATTTTGCATCCATTACAAAGCTTGTTTGCTTTCGAACTCGACGAACGCGGGAGGGGGGATCACGGTGAGACTTCGCCAACCCCCTCCCCCCTCCCCTCCACAAATGGAGAACCCTGAGCACGCCTATGATTAAGGCTGCTAGCAGTTTAGCGAACGAGAGTGCTATTCAGGCCGAGGTCAAAGGTCGCTGAAGACGCCTATGGAACGGCAGAAACAACAATCGTAACACAGGCCTATTGCTGTGTGCTCTGAAGACGACATCAGCGGTGCAAGAGATTACTTATCAGATTCCTTCCTTTCTTCTTTCTGACCCTCCCGACTTGCACATTCCTCTTGGAATGACAGAAAGTTAGGCTCGTTGGTGAGGATTTATGATGCACACGGACACAAGAGAAGATATCAAGACACCACGAACGCTTGTTAATGCTTGTGAACAGTCTGAATTACACGCCTGAAAGATAGCAAGTTAGTAGGGAATTTCATGTTTCCATAGAATGTCAACGGATAAGTGAAAAAATAAGGCTCACGCGTGAAATATTTACAAGCCCGGCAGTGTTTCTGACAGAGGAGCCCATTTGCTGATACTTATACTTTGGATACATGAACAACATGTATACTCGGGTTGCTATTCTGGACATTGTCAGATACTACCATGTTATCAAACTCCGCCATTGTTTAACTCTTACTGGTCCAGAGAGCTGCTACGGCCTCTCTGATTGGCTTAAAACGCCGCCATTACAAAAAATTTGACAGTATGGCGCAATTTGGCAGTGTCGAGAATAGCACCCCTGCTAACTGGCACCAAACGACCCAGCCGCAGCCACGCCAAATGGAAGCAAAGTTTCGTTTTAGAAAACGGTGTACACATTCAAGTTCACGCTGGAAATGTAGCCCGTAACGAACTCCATCTGATTAGATGTCTGCCAAGAAACATCTACGCAGTGAAATATGCAACGCCACTGAAGCTTCAATTTATGGCTGCCGTAAAGAGCAAACAGAGCGCGATTATTTCACTTTGTCACGGGGCCCTTCTCCTTCACTCTCACGCTTGTGCCCGCCAGTGCGTGCGTGTGTGTGCGTGCGTGTGTGTGCGTGCGTGCGTGTGTGTGCGTGCGCGCAGCAAGCGGTACAAACGCGACGCTTTTTCACGGCAGCTGCGTCCGAGGTCCGGGTGTCGTGGTGACCGACCTAGCCGACCACCCGCCATTGTCGCGGGGCGAGGACCCTGGCTTTCATAAAAGCCACCCACTCGACGATGTCGCGCCCAGAAGCGACTCGAACACGCGGCTAGCTGCATGGCCGCCGCATCAAGGACAACGACACACACTGGCTACGGTAAGTGAGCGCGTGCGCGCGCGCGCGCCGAGGGCGGTTATTTAATTATGCCGCTTGCGAAAACCTCCCTTGTCTCTACACCCTCTGTTAAACCGCGTACGCCTATACTATAGGACAACTTCGCGGATGTGCAAACTGTCTCGCCTCGTGTTAGCATACAAGTAAGCCAACAAGTGAGGCGCCCGATCACAGAGTTTCCTTACTCGCGCGTGTTTTATCTCTTAGAATGTGTTGACAGCGTATACAAAAATAGGAAACAAAACGGAACAGAGACAAATAGCGCTGTTTGCCTCTTTGCCGCTGCTTGTTCCATACTGTTTCCTATTCTTGTATGCGCAGTCAATAATTTGCAACAGATCCATACCAGCTTGTCCAAGCTTCTACTCTTACAAGCGTTCCATGTCACCTCGAAGTCATCGTTATCTATGAATCAATCGTACACCTCGGCATCGTTATCAATCTCGGACCATATCGCAACGTCATGTTCCTCTTCGGACCTTCGTAAATTCACGTGTATGGCACCTCACCAGCTTGTTCTCTGAGTCAATATGATCCTGCATTTATCCTGCAGTAACCTGCGGCCTCGTTTACTCTAATTAGATGTCTTTGTGAAGGGCAGTTACAAACCCTTTTACAAACCAATAATCTTCGGCAGATAACACGCTGCATGGGAATCAATGTTATGCCAAGGAGACAACGAGCAACTGACTGTGATGGATTGTTTCGCTTTGAACCAAGCGTCACGAGGTGTATTGAGAGTCTGTGTAAATCGACTTGTTGAGTGCCTTAGTTTACCAGGCACGTCGTCTACGAAGTTTGACACCTAGAGGGTGGTTCACAGTTAGCCGTAACGTCGGCGCTCGTGTTGGATGAGCGGACGTATGTTACGACGTGGAGAGTTGAACGCTACGGTGCTCTGACGTGCTTATAATGCAAGCGGTGAGAGAGAGCGAATTCTTTATTGAAAAGCAGAGAATTTAGCCGGCATATGCAAATCACTTACTTGCTATTCTGCGTGGGGAAGGGGATATTGGGGACTAAAAGTAGGGATAGAGAGGGGGGGGGGGATGACATAAGATGCAAGCGGTGTTCGTTGACGCGTTCCATCTGAACTCCGTATACTGCGGAGTTCACACATCACAAAACAGCTGCCACGATAGCGGCTCCTAAATTCATGGGCCGTGACAGCGAATGTGCTGTTAGAACTGATGAATGGAGAACGCCAAAAGCTTCCTCATGAATACGTACGCACGCCCCTTTCTCATTTCTTGTGGAGAAGCTCAACGATTGGAGTGATTGAGGAACACGGACGCTCTTTCGTATCGTCCTGTAGCCCGAGTCGTTAGCGACGATGAGTCGACATTGCGTAACGCTATGATGCGCGTCTCTTTTGCATAAGCGTGCCCGAAGCCGCGAGTTTGGCCGCCTGCCGCGGAAGTTTCTTGCGCGGCTCGCAGTCGGTGGGCGTCATTTTGATCGCGCAACTTCGAGGCAGACGTCAAGGACGCGTTGCCTAGAAGGATGTCTTCGCCCAATGCGAGAACCGGAATGTGTGGTGTACGTGCGCAAATAATACATACGCGTCCCTTGTACGTAGCTGTCGCCTGTGAATTGCCAGACGGGCCGTTGCGCGAAAACCGCAAGCGGTGCGAGGCAAAGTGACACTGTTTACTGGATTCACGGGGAAACCACGTTACGCTCCCAACACCTCGTGTAAGGCTTAGTGCCGCAGTGTTAACTGACAAGACGCAACGCTTAGCCTTTGTCGTATACAGGCCGCGGTATATTACACGCCTTGTAAAAAAAAACGTATTTTTCACTGTGCGGCGGCACAAAGATGCACAATAGCGGTTAGTCGCGCATACGCAAACAAAGGGCATCTACTGCGCAATACACTCCGGGTCTGCGCGCGACGCGTCCGTGGAAAAGGAACTGAGGCTTGCTTCGCTGGCAACATTGGGTTGACAGGTTGACAGGTTGACGAGGCAGTTTCTCGAATTTAGTCGTAGCGGGGAAATAGGTACGCAAAATGGGAAATTTGAACATCGGTGTTACTCAGTCAAGATGCTTCCAAATTCTAGAAACAGCAACATAGAAAGCGTTGGTTGTGACGACATGAAACACGAAGAAAACAGGACACTGTGTGTTGTCGCATAGTCTGCTTTGTTCGAAAATGCTTGACGAGTGCTTTTTGTTCGTTTGTTTTTATTTGTATTTTTTTTTTCGTATTTCTACAAGCTAACTGTCAAAGTTCCAGCTGGTCTTTTTCTTGCTTTCAAGCTGCAGCAGCGTCTTTTTTTTCTATAAGGCACTACTTACTTGGACGGCTTCTGCTGCTACATTATGTTGCACTTCAATTCTAAAGATTACCCCCTATGAGCATAATTTATTGCGAAACAAGAAATCGCTGTCGATATCGCTCGCGTTTAGCCTACATTCTCAAAGACTCTGCGCTCGTCACTTTCCTGTGGAGAGCGCAATAACACGCTGACGACGCGCACACCGTTCGTGACCAGGGCATTCAGGATTTGCAAGATGTATAGGTACGAAATACACGCGAAGGGTGTAAACGTTAGAGTGGACGGTTCCAGCTCAAAAAAAGTTAAACGGCCAAAATTGTCATCATCGTAGAAGACGGCTCCATGCGGATGTCTAATCGTGCATGTTTCATAGCAAAGAGCATCAAGACCTCATATCGTGAGCAACGGACTGTTACACGACACGATCAAATACACTTTAGAAAGAGAAACTATAACAGTCCCCATTGTCTTAGTATATTATGCGCGCGTACAAGGACTGCAACGATATTTAGCATGTTTCCGGTAAGGCAGAAGCTGCAAAGATGAAGATATCAAAAGTCACTTACACATCTTTTAACCTCGCCGATGCACTGCGAATGTAGTCATTTATGTAAGTGCCAAAGCTGCCTCATAAAAGAATACAGAATCTGAATGGAACGTATTTATCAATGACTCGGTAAGTGATGCCTCTGACACGCCTGTGTGGCGCTTTCATAGGAAAGCTGCGAAAGGTTCCACAGATTAATGATTCCTGAACCATCTTCTAACGGCGCGGTACTAAGTGGACAGCGTTAAAAAAGCGCGCATCGCGGAAATTCCTGTGGCAATGGCGATGGCATCTGGAAATTCATATCTGAAACTGAGAACCCACAGGCAGTCCGACGGCTCACTCAAACAATCGAATTTCGAGATAATGCTGCTTTAGCATCCTGCTCTGTGATGTGTGCCATGAGATAGTGACATTGTGTGCGAAAAAAACATTTAGTAGAGGTCTACGCATTCACACATAATAATTTGTAGCACGCCAAAGTGCGTACAGATTGCGCAAGTGAATCAACAAAGTTGAAGAAAGGCTGGTAACTCCTCCGTGTTATTAGCGTCAAGTCAAGGCAGCCTCAGCAACGCGAAGTCTCTCGTGAAACTCGCTCCAAGCTGGCGAAACAAAGAACGATTCGGTTTCGCGCTTCTCTCGTGTCAACATAATAGGTAACACGACCTTCTCGAAACCCGCACCAAGGCAAAATTTCGTGCGACAGTGCACAGAGCTAAAGAAAAGGAGATGAAGGTACCGCGCTTTCTCGGTTATAACCACCCTGTCTTCTAACGATTCTACCCAACGACCTGGTTTCTTTACAGGTACGACAACGTCTTTATTGCATCGCACTAGATGAAAGCAACAGCTGGCAGACAGGACAAAGTTGCAGCAGCCGCAGAATGGAATAAGGCGGCGTTTCGGATTAGAAACAGATTACATATGGAGTGTAGAAATCCAAACAAGATAGGAGTTGTTGCCTTGATGAATACAACACCACTTGTAGAAACGTTAACGCAAGCGACCCTTTCTGTTCAGCGATTCGTCATCACTTCATATTGGGTGTGGTATGGTTCGGACACATTATCTGAGCAGGCTTGGTAACGTGCTCTGCTCTAATGGGCATAATTTAATAAGCGTTTCCAAAAAGAAAGGTGCGCGTTGGGATCGAGAAAATACGGTAGTTGCAACTCTTGAGTCAAAGAGGGTGCCTCTCACGCGTGGGTGTCTCGTAATTACTTTTCTTTACAAAGTAGTGCGGTGATTTCGGTGCTGTCCGCTCACGTTAAAGCCTTAATGTATGGTTTGGAGCGCTGTCGTCAGGACTGCAAGTCGGTCTAGCTTTAGCAACATTTCAACGTCCTTTATTTTCAGCTTTGTTTGTTCTGATGATGGCGGTGTTATTGTTGTTTCCTCTTTATTCGCAGCTGCAACACTCGGGTCAACGTGCGCAGACACTCTGCTGCTCCGGCGTATCCAATGACCGTGCATTGCAGACTCCATAGACGGCACGTTGCGCGGTGCTGAAATTGCACACCGCTGAAACGATTTACGACTGCCTTGGGGAACTCATAGAGGTGAGACATTCTTCCACGTCTTCGAAACCACTCATCTATCTATCTATCTATCTATCTATCTATCTATCTATCTATCTATCTATCTATCTATCTATCTATCTATCTATCTATCTATCTATCTATCTATCTATCTATCTATCTATCTATCTATCTATCTATCTATCTATCTATCTATCTATCTATCTATCTATCTCGCTGTCTTTTCTTCTCTGGGATTTTTTTAACGAATGGTTGGCAATGATATTCAACCACCTATAGTTCAATATTTATCTCTAAAATATGAAGTGTTGTACATAACCGGCTACTGTGTTACTAATAAATCGAGCCCGTAAAATAAGAGATACGTGATGGCGTATATATTTACTCCTTATCACAATCATCCCGCTTCGATGTTCAATGTACAGCTATGCTCGCCTCATATATCAACCCCTGCCTTTATAGTTGCATTAACCTTCACCATGCCCGAAAACGTTCGCTTCTCTCCATCCAGCGAAACATCACCCTACTACAAGCATTGTCTCTCTCGTCATTAATATATAATCGCTTCTGAATGCTATCGGTTATCGGTACTGCGTACTACGTGACCTTCTCGTCCCCGTTCAACTTCTCGTTATCATATCTCCGTGCTTATCCTGGAATCCACGCTCTTTATCTCTTCGAACTTAGCGCACCTATCAGTTCTCGTGATACCTGTCGCTGCAATGCTTTTCGCTCACACTTTTCCATAATGACTGAATAGAGACTGGAACAATGAGCACGAGCAATTCGGTTGACGAACGTCCACGTGCTGTTATCAAGGCATACCATAGATAAGAAGAGAAACCATTAGAAAGGGAAGCAGCGCGTGCCCGGTGTGCCACTGCTAAGCGCATTTTTGTAGCGTAAGCTACACTGGCCGAGGTTGAGCAGTTTCGCGGGTCTTATCGAGAGCCGTGCTGCGCATGTCCGAGGAGCAGTGACGTCACACGGCGCACAGCTGGCGCGCCGGAGAAGGCCTGGAAGCTCCTGGAGTGACGTGTCACTAGTGGGCTGGCGCTTGACTCGCGTGAGCTCGCTCGCTAGTCCGTCCGTTCGTCTGTCTGTCTGTCTGTCTGTCTGTCTGTCTGTCTGTCTGTCTGTCGGTCTGTCTGTCTGTCTGTCTGTCTGTCTGTCTGTCTGGCTGGCTGGCTGGCTGGCTGGCTGGCTGGCTGGCTGGCCGGCTGGCTGGCTTGCTGGCTGGCTTGCTGGCTCCAGCCCCCCCCCCCCCCCGTACCCCTGCAGTAGAGGCAGGATAAATTCATCAAAAGCACTCTCTTGTTTTCTTTCCGAGTATCACCATCGTCATCATCATCTCGAAAATTTAGCCTCGCCGACCGGGATACACGGATGGTCTTTGTGTCTCGTCGTAACAGAACGCCACATATCAATGCGCAACGGCGGCCTGCCGTCGCATCGGGCCATTCGATAACCGTAAGAACGTGAAGATCGCGTTCAGTAAACCTACAGGCAGCGAAGAGCCAGCGTAACGCGCGCATAAAAGCGCTTCTCTCAACCTTGAGCCGTCCTTGCTTCGACAGTGACGCATATTATTCACTGCGCCTTCCTTTACCGGCATCCATTGTTCGTGGTAACCCGATATTACATTGAGGCCACGACTAACCCGTGCCCCGACGGCCACGTGGGTCACATTACCGAGCCACTATATTCGGCGCTTACAAAACCGGGTCCCCACGTGCGTATATTAGGGTTTTTTTTTTTTCCTTTATCGCGTTCGGTTGTCGAAAAGTCGGCTCGTCCATGTCATACGCGCGCACGCTTTACCCAGCATGAAGGGAAGCTTTAAAGGAGCACTGACATGAAATTTCAAAGTCGAGATAAGTCCTTCATTCGATTTCTCTGTATGCATAGGTCGTCTTGGCCAAATTTGAATGCCGTCCGTCGCGTGGAAGTTATTTTATTTCGAGGGCAAACCAGGCAAACAGCGTATGAACGCTCAACGGAAAACTGGATGCCCTGCGACATAGACACTAGTGCAACGTGTGAGGTGTGATAGAACACGTGATAGAATCACACTTATGGCGTACGCTAGTGATACGCTAGTAACAATGACGTCGACGGTCTGATTGTGTTTATTGTGGCGCCGACGCCCGGCGTGGTCTCAGTAGTGGCTCTTCTTGCTGTGTTGATCTGTGCGTGCGGTACATCGTGTCGCATCGACTGATTTGTCGTGCGCGAGTGCGATCATTCGGAGCGACACAGTACGTGCCAGGATGTCGGGGATATCTCACCATTGAGCGTGGCCCAAGCGTGCGTCCGCAGGCAATTCCTCGTCGCTGCTTGGACCGGTGTCCATCGCGAATCGCGGCAATTCCCAATTCCAAGTCGTCGTCATCCTCGGTTGTCGATGGTACCGCGACGACGGCGAGGACGACGATGTTGACGACAAAGACATGGCTGCACGTGTGCTCCTAGCAGACGAAATGTCAGCGATGTCAGCTGGACGTGACGTCACCTTTTTTTGTGGCAGCGGGATCAGCTGGGGAGCGGCCCCGACGTGGCCGCGAGGTAGCGCTACCAGCACTACAATTTGGCGGGTTTTCCTCCCGTTTTGAATCGCGTTCGATACCGGATATATTAATCAACATTACTGGTACTTATTCGTCCCTCCGCTGCATTTTGAGTCGAGAATCGTTACCTGGGGATCGATAGCTACTCGCGGATGTAAAAAAATCCACATGCGTAAATTTGATGTCAGGGCTCCTTTAAAGGAAGTGTTCAAAAAAGGTTCGCCACAAAGACCTAAGGCAAAAAAGAAAAAAAAATAAGCAAAGTTATCTTCACTTTTAGCATGACAAACCAGAAGCACTGTGAATGGTGATATCGACGGAGCTGCTCTCCAGCTACTCATTAAAATATTTCTCTCTCGACGGAGCTGGTTGATGTTTTTTTTTTTTTTTTTTTTTTTTTTTTTTTTTTGTATGTCAGACATGTTTTCAGGACAAAAAATTGAACGACACTGCGCTGGACATACGCGAGCCTTATCCAGTGAAAAATCGAACGGGACACAAGGAGTCATATATTACATGTCGTAGGGACGTCTCGTGATGACGCAAATAGCCTGCTGATTAGAGATCGTCAAACTGTCAGACACACAGCAAAAACCGGGCTGCAAATCAACGTTTATGCACCTGACACGAGCAAATTATCAGACTGAGGCCACTTTGATGGGAGTGTAGCTGCAACTGCTCACAGTGGACAAGTGTGAAAGCGCGATACGATAATGAGGCACGTCGTATACAGTTAAAAGGCTCCGGATTAATTTTGACCCACTCGGGTCATTCACCGTGCGCTTAAATCTAAGTACACGTGTGCTCCTGCATCTCGCCTCCACCGAGATGCGAACTCGGTGAGACTGGGAATCGAACCCACGCCTTAACAAGCACTAAATTAGGAAGCCCTTTAGAAATACATAATCTTTCTGGAAGCATGAAATGCATGCCTCTCGTTTCCTTTCGTTGTTTGACAAATGGAGACAAAAGGCGACGCTTCTTAAAGCAGGGCTGACTCTCATAATGTATAGCACCGATTTCGCGTAAGTTGCTAACGCAATGTTATGGGTTAAAAATAGGGAAACATATTAAAGAGATGGGGGGAAGTTATTTTTACAGTCGAACGAGGTCATATTCTGAAGCAACACTGTATCTCACGAAAACGCTAGGTTCTATATGTATCCTCCTTCACAGGAACGGGAAGCTTTAAAATTTCCTTTCCAGCACATTGAACATTGATGAGCTCTAAGATGTCTACAACCACCACCACATTTATGTACCCTGTAGGCTAAATATCCGTTCCCTTTGTTTTCTTTTCCCTTCCTTTCTCGCCCTCGTGCTCCGGGGCCTTTTCGTCCCGAATTTACCTCAGCAGCATGTAGGTACTTCAATATACGCCGGCAGGATCATCTCACTCACTCACTCACTCACTCACTCACTCACTCACTCACTCACTCACTCACTCACTCACTCACTCACTCACTCACTCACTCACTCACTCACTCACTCACTCACTCACTCACTCACTCACTCTGCGTCCAATCAGCAGTATCTCCTGTCAAAGCTCGTTAATGTAACACCCTGCAGTACATCTTGAATATCACTGGACGACTGCCTTTGAATGTATAGCGAGCGTCTTTATGGGCGCTCGCAGTCCGCCGCGGTGGTACAGCGGTTAGGGTGCTCGGCTGCTGACCCGAACGTCGCGGGTTCGATCCCGGCCGCGGCGGTCGCATTTCGATGGAGGCGACATGGTAGAGGCCCGTGTACTGTGCGATATCAGTGCACGTTAAAGAACACCAGATGGTCGGTATTTCCTGAGCCCTCCACAACGGCGTTTCTCATAATCATATCGTGGTTTTGGGACGTTAAACCCCAGATATTATTATTATTGGGCGCTCGCAATTTATTTTAGGGGCGAAGCACTTTAGGGTCTAGGCTTGTCCGTTGTGCGTTGTTCGTTGTCTGTTGTCCGACAATGACGATGACGCTCATGACGATGAAGAATAGGCGCGTTCCAGACCACACATTCTCTTTCTGCCATGGATGAAAACGAACGTGAACGCGCTCTCGGCCGCGAAAGGCAAAGCGGCAACGCCGACAACAAGCTGCTACTCCAGAGGCGAGAGCGCGGCATGCGGCGGCTCAACGTCTACGCAGACATCAAGCTACCCCGGAGGCGAGCGCTCGGGAAGCAGCGGCAAACTGGCAACGCCGGCAACAAGTTGGTACCCCGCGGAGTTGAGGGCGCGGGGAGCGGCGGCTCAACGGCAAAAACACATTGTATACACTGTACACACGCGTTGTCACTCATTTACATGCGCGAGTGGGCAATGTCACGGGTGATTTACGGTAAGAACGATCCCCAGTGCTTCGCCCACTCGTCATGATTCACTTCGTGGAGATGCGTGGATTTTTTCATTCCTTTTCGTGGAGTCCTGTCTTTTCGCCTCCTCATTCCAGTGTAGTATAGCTTGCTGAGTCTCTCTATATATATCTTTCGTTTGGTAAAAAAGTGGCTGAATCCTGAAAAAATAAGCAGAGGGTTCAAAGTAAATCCATCAACATATTGTTACCATAGGTAACGACAAAACTAGAACAAGGGTTAGTGGTAAGTTCCTGTCTGCGTAGCTGTGATTGCACCGATGGCTCTTCTTCTTCGGTTATACGGCGGCAATCTGAGCTCTCGTTAGCTTATTTTTAATCAAGGGCGCTTAATTAAATTACCGCTATCATTCAGTGAACTTTCTTAACTTAGACGCTCTACAGAGTTCATTATTACGAAACGGCAACGCGAAGTGAGAAAAAAATCACGAAGGAACACACAAAACTCAAGCGAGAGTGTTATAAAGTTTCATGATCCGTTGTTTGCATAATCTCCCAGTTTTGATTACAAGGAACACCGTAAAGCTTCAATAAGCTGTATTATAATGCTCGCTGAGAGCTTACAAAAAATGATTTTCCGCTTCGATTTTTCTAGACGCTCTCTCAGGAGGTATTTGGTTGCGACGCGCAAAAGCAATATCAGATGCGCAGTACAAGCTTAGCTCTCAAAAGCGGGCAGGAATTGTTAACGTTCTGGGCATTGTGTACAACGCAATATATGATTTTATGAAAGGAAAAAGAAAAAAAACATGATGGCGGATGGAGATAACGAATAGATACGCTGAAGACGCTCTAGCAGTGTGCACTGCTCATCTTTCGCAAATCTCTGAGTAATCAAACAAGCAAAAGTAAAGTGGTATAATACTGGCCGGAATGTTCATGCGTGCTGATGCGCATATTGCTGTCATGTCTAGATATAAGCTGTACCTCTCTTACGACAGACATGCGTTTTATCTTCTGTAATGGTTAGATTGTTAAGAAGTAATCCCCTTAAATTATTGTAAAGCGTGTGTCGTTACCCAGCATGTTCAATTCTCTTTCGAAATAGTGTGTGTGTATATATATATATATATATATATATATATATATATATATATATATATAGTGAACAAGGCTCCCGTCAGGGGAATCGAAACGTATTTTTCGTCTTTTGTATGGTCGGTGTCCTTTTAATTCTATCATGTTACTTACCGACCAGACGGGCTTCCGTCAAGACCTCGACTTCAGATATATATATATATATATATATATATATATATATATATATATATATATATATATATATATATATATATATATATGTGGTCTCGTTCTGGCAGACTTGATGTCTTCAGGTAGTATGCGAGGGATTATTGGTCATCTGCCCGCTCGTAATAAGATCACGTACTACGTGACGCCTACAGGCAAAAAAATAGTGTTCCACACTCGCCGTAATGGCAACAGGCGGCGCTGACTGACGCTCCCACGTTTAAATAAACATATATACCCTATAAAGTGGACGGAGGGATGACCGCCACCGTAGCTCAGTGGTAGAGCATCGGACGCGTTATTCGAAGGTCGCAGGTTCGGTCCCTGCCGGTGGCAAGTTATCTTTTCGCCCACTTTTCTTTCTTAACATTGACATTACAATTACTTCTAATAGCTTCCCCTATACTTCCCTTGGCATCTTTGTCTGTTAGTTCTCATTAATACTGTGTTTAACAAAGCAAACGAGCCCTTAAGTTTACACTTCTTTCATTTATATATATATATATATATATATATATATATATATATATGTATATATGTGTGTGTGTGTGTCTGTGTGTGTGTGTGTATGTATATATTCCTTTAGCTAGACCTCTGCCGCATAACTACGTAGAAGCTCTGCATGCCCCGCTTGAATGTCCTGATTGACTTTTGATGCGTCAAATCAGCGTCTACAACCGGTGTCGAGAAAACCTTCTTTTTCATAAGTGACTCTGCCGATTCAGTTTCTAGAGACACTTCTCGGTAATAAAACAATTATCGAGTTTTGTTACCTACAGCAGCAAAGTTGTACCGGTATCCTGTAGTGGATTAAATGTTCAACTCAGAGTTAAACTCTTAGACAAGTAGAAAAAAATTCCACTTACGGCGGCTATATCACGTAGGAAGGTGACCTCTCATGCCACATTCTATCTATCGTCGTGGCGCATTAAGTGCGACATTCTTGAATAATGTTTTTGTCTCCTTCTTTCTCGCTTTCTTTCCTTCTACATTTTTTTTCCCCCTTACCAGTTGCAGGCCACAAGACTTTGAAGAACGATGGCTCGGCTGGAAGACTGCAGGCTCTCTTTCCCAGCAGCCTTATTTTCACTCATCACGGTCGGTTTCTTCCTGGTGACAACGGTTTCCTGCGCCGCGGGCGGTGTTCGGCCGTCGACGTCGGCTTCCAGTGCCTCGGGCACCAAGAAGACCGAAATCTGGCAGATAGACTTGCTGCCCGACAACGGAGGCGGCCACGGCGGCGGCAATGGCGGAGGCTTCGGTCCCGTTGCACCGCCGCAACCACCGCCGCCAGTCATCCACCATCTACACCACCAAACCAACGACAGGGGCTCCGTTGGTGGAGGCGTTCATCACGTGGGAAACGCGGGGCTGCACGCCTTCTCAACAGCGGGAGGTGGCGAATCTTACGAGCCGCAGATGCCGCTTCACGCCATCGTGCACACTCCGATGCAGGTCAGTCGAAGCTTTAGCCTTCGTGATAGGGACAACGGGAACAGAGACACCTGAACCAAGACCACTTTAAAGGGTCCCGCAACGGTTTTCACAATGGCCAGAAAACGTTTCCAGACGTTAGCAGAGGCTCCTGAGAACACGAGAGCCAAACGTCATAGCGCAGCACGCGGCCTGAAATCGACAATTAATTCCCAAAGTCAAGTAGAAATCGCTCCCTCTTCTCTCGAAAAATGACGTCATAAACCCAAATGACCGCGCCACATACCCAAAGTCCACTGCCATTGGTTGAGTTAAGCATCGTGAGCTGCATAGTTACCGCGGCCGCCGCGGAATGCCGCCACGTGCACGCGCGCGCGCTCACAATCACACTGAAAGTAAGCCACTAGTTCGAAGAAGAAACAGAAGAAAGGGCTCATGGTCATGACCTGCGCTGACGAACGGATGTATCTCCTCGCCCCTTGTCATCCTCCACTCCCCCCTGCGTAGCTTTCAGCGCCCTCGCTGGTACGAAAGGAGGGAGAACGCGCCTAAAGCGTGCGACAAATACCTGTAGCTCAGCTCGTACTTGACTAACTCTAAAACTTTTGCCGCAGTCGATTAATGAAGCAATAAACTCTTTTAATGAAGCTGTTCGATGATTACTTTGAAAAGTGTTGCAGAGCCCCTTTAAAAGTTAGACTATCCTAAACAGAGGCAGTGAAAAAAACAAGATTGAAACGAACCTATTCGTAGACTAAATAGAAGATAAAAAAGGTTGTAAGGGCAAATTGGGCTAGTCAGTGCACATCGGCTCGAGCATACAACCTACACATACAAGTGAGTACGACAATGTGCGCGCAAATAGCTGTGCTGCTTTGCAAGCGTGACAAACATGTGTTAGCAATTTGGATGCTAGAGATAAATTAAGGTGAGGAAGTACGAGAAATAGCGGAAAACACACGCATGAAAACTTATGAAAACGTGAAACATGAAAACATCATGAAAAGTGAAGGTGAGTGCGTGAGCGACAGCTCAATATTTCGGTCCAAATGGGAAATACGCTTCCCGTTTTGTGCTGCTGCTCACTAATGGTTCTTTCCGCCCCCCTCTCGACGTATGCGCACCACGAATTGTTTCGATGAACGTTGTCAGACATTAAATTTAATTGGTAGTTCGTGCTCGTCCTATCAAGAGAGAGAAATTGTAGTAGTTGAAAAGCTCAGTAGAACTGGAAATCCGGTTTTCTATCCTACAAGAGGCAATAAAGTAGTGAGAGGTAGAAAGATAAAGTACCAAGAGAGAGAGCGAAAGAGAGACAGTGGCGACACGATATAATCCATTCCTGTCACTGTTCCTGTCATTGCAGACTATATAAGCAAAGTGTGGTGTGTAGCACAGCGAGCGCCAGTTTGGACTACACCCGCTTGTACAGGTATCTGGTCCTTCAAAACTGTAGCAGTAATTTCGTCACCCCCAGCTGTTAGGGCTTACAAATAATTTGTCTAAAATTATTTGTTCTACAGGGGTCTACGGTCAAAAGGAACTAGCGCGATTGTGCTTGATCACAGGTGCGTAACTAGAGTGTGGTACACCAGGCAAGTGCCCCTCCCGTAAGTTTTCTGCCATAGGATGCAGAGCACAGAACGCCACTCGACCACACTTGCCTGCATGGACCCAACTTCGGATCAAGGACGTGCCCCAACCGAAACAAATTTCTGGCTACGCCACTTCTTGATCGCGATTCCAAGCGACGGTTTCGGTATACTGCAGCGAAGACAGTGACCCAAAGATTATTGCAGGATCTCCACCCCACAGCCATCACGTAGGCCATTTCGATACGCATAGCAAGATACTTCGGCGAAGTCACTTGTTGCGACAATTAACCAAACAGTGGGGCCTCGTGTCGTGGCGAAGTCCAGTTGGAACGCGAAGGCGTTGCGCACAGAGTCCTAGAGATGCATCCGGCTCTTTTCAAAAGATGGGTTTCTTTTTATGGAGAACGTGATATCTTGTGCGAGCACTCGAAGTATTCTCGGGACACGTGACTGATATCGTTTTTGAATCACACTTCCTGCCTTGGAGAGCTGACCAAGCAGTGTTATCAGTAGGTGTCGTCGTTTCTTATGCCGCTGCACTCATTGGAAGCCACTGAAGTGTCGAGTGCAACTGTCCGTTCTTGACCGAGCTATGAATAAATACTCTAATCATCTATGATACTTGTTATTCGTGTGATCCGCGCCGCAGGGTTGAAATACACCAGTGATGCCATCTAGTCGGAAAATATTGACCATATTTGAGGTTCTTTCTGGCTCGTGAAATGGTGTGCAGCGCGAATAGCTGCAAGATCCGCAATCGTCGATAATACCGACTATCTATCTATCTATCTATCTATCTATCTATCTATCTATCTATCTATCTATCTATCTATCTATCTATCTATCTATCTATCTATCTATCTATCTATCTATCTATCTAATGTTCGCTGTCACAGGTTGTTCCCATCGCACGAGTTAAATAAAAAATCTACGCATGTCCACGAAGTGAATGATGACGAGTGGGCGAAGCTAGGTGCTAAGGTCCATAATGTCTTCGTTGAAGTATGGAGACTAGTATAAAGCGTTTGTGCTGGTAGGTGTTTTATATTGTTCTGTCACAATTATGATTGATATAAGTGTATTGTTAAACCTTTTTTGTGTCTCACATATGTTTCCCGAGCGTTGCCCCATATAATGTAAACTGAGTGACATAAAATGACATAAAGAGTCGACGACAAAGCTCGGTCCTAAGGTCCATAATGTCTACGTTGAAGTTGCCGACTAGTATAAAGGGTTTGTGCTTGTATAGGTATTTTATGTTGTTTCTTCACAATTATAATTGTCGTTCGTCTATTGTAAACCTTTCTTTTTCACACACACGTTTCGACTATAGCAATGATTTTCTAACCACTGTGACAGCGGACAGTGAGCTTCGACGAAAAAAGCTAGGTCCTAAGGTCCATAATGTGTACGTTAAGTCGCCGACTAGTGTAAAGGGTATGTGCTTCTAGGTGTTTTATTTTGTTCTGTCACAATTATGATTAAGATTTTTCTATTGTTAAACCTTTTTTTATGCCTCACATCCGCCAATCTCCCCGTGACTTCGCCCCTAAAACTGACAAGGTCCCTTATGCATTCCCATAAAACGATTCGAAGTTGAAAGACGCCTTCGTCTCTTTCTTCTGAATTGATGTATTGACCTTGCCAAGTATTCTTACACCGTGATCATCCACCGCCCCGCTCCGAAAGCTTTCTGCACTTCACGTGGTTTTGCTCTACCTTGTGATCAGTCCACCTACGACCAAGCGACACTGTCATGTGATGACGTCATCGTGTGACGTTACAGTGGCGCCATGATGACGTCATAATGACGTCACACGTTTTTACGATCTGTGACGTCATGATGAAGAGACACATGGTGACTCATCCCATCGCGTGGTGGTGATTTTTTTGCATCGGTCGTGTTCACGCCGACGTCGCGGGACGATGGTCGATGGTCAATTTGCGACTTTGTTGAGACATCTAAGACATTCAGCTTAATACAAAGCAAATTCTGCCACTGCTAGTCCTCTGGCGCGTGCGTGCAGGTCGACACGACGTCCAGGTGGCCGTCGAGCTCAGACTGCGCCATGACCAACAGGGACATGTCGGCGGCGGCGCCGCTCGTGGCGCTCTTCGTGGGGCTGGCGCTGGCGCTGCCCATGTTGGGCCTGCTGTTCATCGCCAAGATGCACCTCTTCTCGTTGCTCACGGGGGGCTCCTCGGTGCCCCAGACGGTCACCACCAGCGTCGGCGGCCGCAAGGAGGAAGTGCTAGAGCGGCGGCTGGCCGACGCCTGGCCCGCCTTTCGGGACGCCGTCAGCAAATATGTACTCGACGTCCGGTCCGGCGGGACGACCAAGAATATGACAGCGCATTCCATGTAGAAGGCTTTGTTCGTTGCTGTGATCGCTTAAAGTGATGTAATGTAGGAAAAGGTCCTGTCGAGAGAGAAGGGGAATAGGAAAAATGCAGGAATGTTTACGAAAACACACATTTCTAGTTCGCTACCAGACAGGAATGGAAAGGGGGGATATAAAGACGGATGCAGTAGGAATCACAAAGAGCAGGCGTGCCAGCAATACAATACAGGAGGTGAGGGATGGGAGAGTCATAGTCTGTCGAATAGGCCACTGCCACGTAAGACCTTGAATAGTGTCTTGAGCGACTTCTGGTCTGGCGACGGTTTAGGTCGACCTTTCAGGATTGCGTGCTTCCAATGCAGCCTGTCTTATGTACGGGCGAATAGAGTAGGGGCGAGTAAGGGTGAAAACGGAACAGTAAGAAAGGCGAACATGAGGGGAGCATGCGGCCAACATCAAACGATTCCATTGCGCAAAGTATGCACACCATCCTTTGTAAGGGGACACCTCTAATGACTAAATGATAGTCGGCAAAGGATGTATTCACAAGCTCTGTACGCGACGCTGAGTATATCAAAGCAATGGTAGCCGAAAAAGACGAAAGAAATGTATTTCTCATGTAGTGAAAGCGGCAGAGTGTCGGCACGTGTGGTGAACTTCTCTTACTTCCGCAGGACTCTCATTGTGACATTGTAATTAGTGTTTAATATATGTGTGTTCGCGTTCTTTTCTCTTGAGTTTCTTATCGTAGATTGTCATGCGGATTTTTTTGTTGTTGTTGTTCATTTAAACTGGTACGTGAAGCCTGCGTTTAGAGGAGCCCGTCCAGCTACTGCTAAAGTCATCATCATTATTTCCAGAATCTATCTATCTGTCTATATATGTGTGTGTGTTTATGCTGTCCTTCTACAAGTCCTCCGCAGTGCTGTAGCGGTTACGGTGCTCGGCTGCTGACCCGAACGCCGCGGGTTCGATCACGGCCGCGGCGGTCGCATTTCGACGGAGGCGGAAAACTAGAGGCCCGGGTACTGTGCGATGTCAGTGCACGTTAAAGAACGCCAGATGGTCGCAATTTCCGGATCCCTCCACTACGGCATCCCTCATAATCATATCGTGGTTTTGGGACGTAAAAACCCCAGATATTACAATATTTTGTCTTTCTTCACGCTTTTTTGCCAGACTGCTCCCTCCAACTGTATCCATCTGTCCATGGCAGGCCCGTAGCCAGGGGGTTGCCCAAGGAGCCCCCCCCCTCCCCCCCCCCTCCCCCGAAATTCTGATGGAGGCGGGTGTTTCACCAAAAATAAGTAATGAAAATCAATAAAACTTCCTGTTGGGCGAGTTGATGTATCACAGACGACATTTTTAGCGCAAAAGTGGAAAAGAAAGGAATATTGAGAAGAGAACAGAAGAGCAGAACACAGTGCACAGGGCGAGCGTTAAACATCAACTGACTTTATTTCAGAAAAATACCACGGAAAGTAGAACCCCGCGCACGCGTGCCGCCGCTGCCTCGCTAATCAAGCATCGAATCAAACAGGCTATACTCGCTATTGGACAAATATACCGAAGTGTCGCTAATACAGTCCGTGCCTTTTCTCTTGATATGATAGGCTTCCAGTAACTCTCTTCCCAAGGTATCGGCTCTTTTACCCAGAATCTTAATCTCGTGTAGCCACGGTGCACATGTGCAGGCCGCGCAATGGAGCAGTAAGTGCGCATTACTTTTATTTTTCAAGGACAATTCATGTTCCCGCGCACGGTCGTTAAACATCTCCCAGTTTGACCTATTTAAGTCTTTCCACACGATAGTGGTATGGCACACACAACGCCGAACGTGCGCACGCGTGTGCAAAGAAAAAGAAAAGCATGGATGTCAGAAGAAACATGCCAGGCCATACGTTAAGTGCGAAATCACCTCTACGAAACCACCCCTACTGATCCCACCGTCGTCCACCCTCGTACTGACATAGTGCATGTTACGTGGCTTAAGCCATATCACTCGACTGCCTCCTGAATAGCACCGGGGTGGTGCTCCAGCCGCCGGAAAATCATGTAACGGGCTGAAAAGGACGACGAAGAGGACTGGAAAGAAGACGACGTGGACAGATCCTGCGAGCTGGGCGCCATCTTGTCAGCCACTGAATTTATTCTGCGTGTATATAGTATAAATATATTCTACCCAAGAGCGAATGCACGGACTGTATTAGCGACACTTCGGTATATTTGTTCAATAGCGAGTATAGCCTGTTTGATTCGATGCTTGATTAGCGACGCAGCGGCGGCACGCATGCGCAGGGGGTCTACTTGCCGTGATATTTTTCCGAAATAAAGTCACTTGATATTTAGCGCGCCCCCCTGTGCACTGTGTTCTTCTCTCCTCTTCTCAGTATTCCTTCCTTTTCCACTTTCGGGCTAAAAATGTCGTCTGCGAAGTAATGAAAATACGTGATTTTCTAAAATAATCAAGGTCCTCAGCAAGTGCCCCACCCCCCCGAAAAATATTCCTGGCTACGGGCCTGGCCCATGGTATACCTACCTATCTGTGTTTTCGTATCGAGTAATAGCAACGACAATAAAATAGTAAAGCTAAATTGAAATATGTGTTCTCTGTCCAGTCACTTGTCCACTAATGACTATCGTGAAAAACAGTGTGCACTCCGGAAAGCTGTAATTAAAGGGCGTGACAGACGCTCCGATTTTGCATCCATTATAACGTCCGACGCGGCGGAGCGGCAGCCGGAATGGTGACGTTTCGTCACCATTCTGGCTTCTTCTTTTTTTCTTTTTTTTTTAAATCCGGATTCTTCTCTTTGTTGCAAGAAGTGAACATGTTTTCAGCTAGCTCAGAAATGTGTTATGATGTGGCAGAAAGGAAATTATCTGAATCTTCAATGTCAACTTGTCACCAGGGTAGCTAGAAGAAAGTTTGGGTCGCAGGCATTGATAGGATGTACAATCATTTCCGAGAAAAAACGAACTCTTTTTTTTCACCTGCATGTATAATTGTTTTACAGTTCTGCGCAGCTATTGTGTCAGTTGCATTCGATTTTTCATGTCACCTTTTCAAACATGTCACTATGTAAGGCCTAGTGAGCTGGATGTGTCTGTCTTAGTGTGCCGGATTAATTTAAGTTCACCACTCATCAGTGATGACCGCCACTGAGCTTCTGCACGCAACTCGTTTCTATAACTTCGCAAGCAAAATGAAATGACATCCCCGCTGAGTGTTGTTCAAACCTCCATACTCGACAATTCTTTCCGAAAAGATGTTCCATGCAATTTTTCATAGTACACTCACTTTTCACAGCTAGCGATACAAGGTTTACGGAGATCTTGGACAACAGAAAAAAGATATGGCCTGTATTCACAAAAAATCACAGCATATCCACGAAGTGAATGATGGTAAGTGGGCGAAGCTCCGAGGGATCATTCGGGTAACCGTGAATCCCCCCCGTACATTGCCCACTCGATCATGCAAAGACGTGACAACACGTGTCACGTCTTTGCATGATCCTGGGTGTTCGATCGTGAGCTGGGCACGAGCGTCGTCGACTTGTGTTCCGGGTGCTCCCAGCCTCAGCGACAACGCCAGTTCGCGTTCCACAACAGAGGAAGACGATGCCACCTACTCAGATGCCGAAGTCCACACCAGTGCTCGACGCAACGCCTCGCCTCCGCATGCATCGCCACAGAACGCTGCTGTGAGTTGTGAAAGCCACGCGTCCTTGGCTATGGGTTGTGCCGCCGTGAGTATACCGGAGCCATCGCATGCTCCGCAGATACCGGCTGCCCTGGTTTCGCGACTCCGAGCGAAAGAGAAAGCGCGCCAAGAGCGAGCCCCTTTTCTTATTATAACAGCGCCATCTATCATCTTTAATCATCAACGTATACGAAAAACCACTAGCGCCATCTAGTGATATTATTTCCAAGGACATATACACACAACGCCATCTATTGAGCAATTCATAAACTAGAGGTGGCTACATACATACTACTACAACTACTACAGAGGAGAGAACGACCCACACCCTGAGGAGCTTCGCCCCTAAAACGCCTCACGCTGAAAAAGCTTGCAGTAGAACATTTCAGCCAGTAATGATACCGGACATATCATTAGCGAAGCTGGACAGCCGGTGGCAAAGAGCATGCGCACTATGGACGAGAAACATCGTGAACTCTGGCCTGACCTTCCTTATTTTTATTTATTTATTTATTTGGAATCTAGGGAAAACTGAAGCGCCTGCGAAAATCATTATAGTCGGTCACAACCAAGGATTAGTCACGACCCAAGAATAAATGTAAGGTCTGCCCGTAAACGTCGCTGTCCTTGCAAAAGACAATTTTCATAAATATCCCACCCATTAGCAGTTGCGTATACTTAGGTGACGTCGAGCACGTCACGCGTATTTAACGATGGTGTATTTACCATACAGGCGCGTGTTCGTGTCGCTATAGTTTTCGATCGAGAATATGAATTTCCTGGTCAGTTTCAGCACAAATTCTGACTTCACTGCTCGGCCAAATGAAAAGCTTTAACAAGGCACGACGAACTTTTAATTCACAATATGCTTGTTGTTATTATTAGCAGTGAGAAAGAAGTTATGGTTCTTTCTCAGCACGAGCACACGTGTATGTCAGGCGCGCCGTAGTACTGGGGGGTGGAGCATGTATTTAATGCTGTAGTCTAGGGGTATCAAACTCACGTCAGCTAGCGGACCGCATTCATGAACTTTCGTCGAGCAAGAGCCGGTACAGTGCCCAAGGATAAAAGGGGGGAGAAGAGGAGAGGGATTAAGAATGAACAAAACGTTACTTAAACCTGCCATTTGACAAAACACATTTCCGATATCTCACATATATGCTTCATTACTGAAGGGCATTTGGCGTCAGGATACGAGAAACATATGGATGCTCTTCTCCAGAATGACTCAAATCTGGACGCCTATTGTGAAATATAGAGATTGGGATCTGCGGTTATGTTTAAACACATAGTGACCATATGGGGTGCCTCACGAAAACAAAAAATGCTTGAGACCAGCCCCGTCGCATAGCTTACTCGAACAAAGCGTTATTCATCGCAATGGGCGTTCGGTGCTAACGTGCCTTCACACCGGGACGCGGAACACGCAAGCGGGTAAGCGGATTTTCAAAGTGGAGAGGCATTGAGGGCACGCGGCTGTTCAGACCGAGTTGCATTCTGCCTGCTCCGCCGTGGTGTCGGAGCAATCCACCAATCCACGGTCGACGTGTCGCCAACTTGCGGCACAACGCGACACTGCGCGCGCGCTCGTCTCGGGCCCTGATTGGCTGTGGCCAAAGCAGCCAACTTTACCGCGCGGAGCGGATCGGTCCGGGCGCGATACGGACAAGAGGCCGCGGGTTTTCCGCTTTTGCGGCTAATCCGCGTCCGCTTTCCGGATCCGCCTCTCCGCTTTCCGCATCCGCGCTCGGTGTGAACGCGCCTTTAAGCTCTCGAATAAACATGACTGTTCGCGTCCTGCGCGTAAGCTTAACAGAATGATCCCAAATAATCACGAAGCTTCCGAAGCATTGCGGTGCGGTCTGCCCCGAGCGTTGCTAACAGTTTTTGTGGCTCAAACCCTAAAGCATCAAAATAAAGTTTATAAACATGCGTGGCAATAGAAACAAAAATAATTACGCTTTCGAATTGTCGTCTGCAGTAACAGCATGTATACTATACAGGCTGGGTCAAAAGTTCGCTTAACGCAGGATGTTGGAAAAATCGGCGTAGTTATAGAGCCTGAAAGCCAAGCCAGGATTTCAGTTGTGCTGCTGGAACTATGTAGAGTACGCGAATAAAATACTGATTTACTGTTTTAATGGCTGCAAGCTAAAAGTGCAAAGAACCGCCTTGTAGTTGCTCTCCACGCAATAATGCAATATATTATTTGTACTGGATATAGCGACAGTCTACACTGATGACCCGTCAAGGTGGTCTAGTGGTTTGGTGCTCGACTGCTGACCCGAAGGTAGTGGGTTCGAATCGCAGCCGCGGAGGCCGCATTTTCGATGGAGACGAAAATGCTTGAGGCCCGCGTACTTTAATTTAGGTACACGTTAAAGGACCCCAGGTGGTCGAAATTTCCGGTGCCCTCCACTACGGCGTCCCTCATAACCATATCGTTGTTTTGGGACGTTAAAGAGGCCATGACACCCTATTCTCGCTGATAATCTATATTATGTGGGTTAATCGTTGGGTGTTCACAAACAAGCTGACAAAATTTTAGCGCATTTGGTCGAGCACTTAATTTATAACGAGCATTTTTATAAACACGCGAGCAGCCCGAGAGTCAGACAACACTTGCGCACTTGCGAGACGTGACGTAACAAGCCGCTTGCTTAGCGAGCGCCTGTTTTCCGTTCAACAATTTTGTTTCATGGTCCGCTGCGTGTACAATGGAGCTATTACAGCTATCTTCAGCTTGGAATTGAAAAAATTGAAGGACGCTTCGTAAATTCCAGTGTGGTCAGCAAAAGCATGTGGCCTTAGTAGCAATAACAAGCTTCGGCAAGTCTTGCCGGAGGTGAGGAAGCACGGACAGGCGCACGGTCGGACGACGCCGCTGTGCCATCACGCGATTGCTGAGAGAGTGTGAGGGGAGAGGCCACAGCTGGCACCGTTCCAGGGCACGGACGGACTGAAGGTCGGACGCCGCGAGTATGAGCAATTCAAGGGTTTCGCCTTATTGAGCGATTTGCAGTGGCTGAAGCTTAAGTAGAAGACGACGGCTCCACTCCATGAAGCACATGACGTCACACACGCAATGGCAAGATGGCGGTTGCCGGCGGTGGGGCGGAGTCTAAAGCCGGCGACTTCTAGGGCTCATTTTGGAATGAATAATTCTTTTACAGTCCATTTTTCATATATGTACAGGCACAATAGACACTCTACTTCTATTTTTCGCTGAAAACTGCTATTTGGTGGGTGACCGTGTCATGGCCCCTTTAAACCCCAACACCCATTATTATATCTGCATTGTTGAAGAGGGAGCCGACATATGGCATCAGCCGAGTCATTCAGCCTGACCTTATTATCCGGCCCGCGCTAATAACAGGTTCTTTCGCAATGCAAGTAAAGAAAGCAAAGCGCACACGAAAGCAGAGAAAGAAGAGACACAAAAAAAGTGGCACGAGGAGATACGTGCACATCCTGTCGATAACGTCCGCGCATTCTTTGTCATCTAATACAAGGAAGTGACCAGCGCGCACAAAGTAAATAAATGTCGCACTATCTGCGGCACCTTAAGCGGCAACAGATTGCTCCGCGGTTTGGAAATGATACGTATTCTGCTCCACGAAGGTGCAGCCAACTAAGTTCGTTGAACGCGCGGTCCACGGTGGTATGCGCACGATTACAGCGCGCCTACGGAGTAAGCGTCTGATATATATATATATATATATATATATATATATATATATATATATAACGACTCTCGACTGTGGACAATTTTTCTCAATTTGCCGTGTTGTGTTGTGTCGAGGGTGTTTTTCTGTTTTTTTCTTCTTTTTTTTCTTTTTTTCTTTTTTTTTTCTTTTTTTTGCCCCTCTTTCCCATTTCCTCTTAGATGTTTTCGAGGGCGAGTGGTCGCCGCTAGAGACGATAGTTTAACTCAACCCCTGACGAAGGGAGGTCCCCTCCCGAAACTGTTGGGAACTAAATAAATATTTATATCCTTGTTGACAACGCTTCCGTTGTGCTATAACCCATTGCTGAACCAAGACAACTGGCCCATCGAACTATTATTCTCATTGACATTGAACCATGGCTGCCAGCAGATCATCAACGGAGCGTTTGTCACGAAGATATCCAAATTTCCCTACCAAGTGTGCCGTCATCGGGGACTCGATTATGCGGTATGTCCATACGCACTTCAGTCCGAACGATTCTACTACACCGTGTTTCATCTCCTATGGTGGCGCTGTGTTTTCCGATGTACCTGCACTGCTCGAGTATCTGCCGGAACATGTGGACACGTTGCTGTTGCATGTGGGCACCACAGACATTTTGAAAACTGGGTCTGCCAAGTCACTGGATTCGTTGAGGGAAGTGCTGCAGCGAGTGCGGCAGATGCATCCAACCATCAAAACGCTGCACATCAGCCTGCCATTGCCTCGTGCACCCAATCGCCGTCGTCACGACTCGAACTGGCGCTTCGTGTCTAAGTTCAATCGAGAGGTGCAGCGCTTCAGTAGAGAGGCCCGCCGTTTTTGCCACTACGGCATGTTGGGAGCAAGCGTCTTCTACGTAGAACATGGTTTCTCAGCCCTCCCACTGCGGCGTTTCCTCGCTGCAGATGGCCTACATGCAAGCTTCGAGGGCGTCGCTCTGCTGGCGCAGCACACCAGCGTCCAGCTCCGAAGGCCTTCGGCGGCATGGAGATCGGCACCAACCCCTCGCACGACGACCTCCGGTGACAAACCCACTCAGCAACGGGAAACCGAGGAACGCACAGAGCCACCCAGGGCCCTCGCAGTCACAACATCGCCGCCCCTGCCAGCGCGGCGCTACAACACCAGGCGGACGTACGCGGCGACGACCAAGGCGGCGACGACCAAGGCGGCGACTTCCAATTGACACGCGGACCGAAAAGGTACGGCCAGTCTCGAGCACGCATGGTCCCAATCATTTCTAACAATTAGGAAAACTATTGAGAAACGGGTGCAGTATGAAAAACATGCTGAACAATTAACCAAATATTTATCCCACCGAATTGCACCTAAGGGGCTCCGCCTAGCCTGCACCCCATCAATGTCTACACTAGATGAAACAGAAAAGAGGAGGTGGGAAGAAATCTTAATTGAAGCTTCCTTAAAATTGACGCAGGTCATTGCGGACCACAGTGAGCGTAGGGGCCGCCGAATACAGTGTCGCGGAGACCACACAGAGATCGTTGTCTAATCTTGGAGAGTATGAGAAAAGTGAATTGGAAAATTATGAGACAAAGAAGAAACAAGAAATTTCAAAAGTAAAAGCGCGCAAATTTCAACGTGACAGTCTAACTTCCACAGCCCAGTTACATGCGGAAAATAGTGATGTGACTCTACAAAAAGGCCAGCGATCTGCTAAACTTCTTTCCAACTTTGAAAAGAAAAATGAAAACTCAGAACAACAGTGTAGATTTGATCACAGGGACCCGTCGACCATCGAATATGGATGTGACACCCACGTTCCGCAAGATAGCCCAGCGCACTCAAAAACTCGTGAGAACAATGTCCTCAACCTGTCTAGCACAACACTTACACCCCCTCAACTCCAACTTTTGGCGAGGGGCTTAACATTTTGCCCAGCATCCGGCATATTTAATGAGTTTCAACTTTACCAAGACCTCGATAACTTTGCGCGTAATCTCCGCCTCCGGGAATACTTTCATGATCGGGAAAAGAGTCCAGACGAGAATAGATTGATTGGTGGAGACAAATCATGGTGTCCAAGTGAGCAGAGGGACAAACACCTTGATATGTATATATCAGCTGTCCAAAAAGATATAATCAGAGCGTACGAGAAAATACGGCCTTCTCGCAACAACTTATCAAAGTCAGAACAAAGAGCACTCAATGAACTGCGAAGAAACCCCGACATTACCATTAAGCCTGCTGATAAGGGTGGTTGCATTGTAATACTAAACACGTCGGACTACCTAAAGGAAGGGGACCGGCAACTGTCAGACACAAACTTCTACAAAGAACTTCCAAAGGACCCGACTCCCGAATTCGAAAATAAAATAAAAGCAATCCTAAGTAACCTCCGCCAGGATGAAAAAATTACCGGAAAAATGCTCAAAGCGATGTTGCCGTCTCATTCTGTTCCCGGTCGATTCTACCTACTCCCTAAAATACACAAATCAGGCAATCCGGGACGTCCGATAGTATCCAGTAACAGTACATCAACAGAAAATATATCAGAATTCATAAATTCCCTGATAAAAGACATCCCACCGACTTTTCCCTCTTACCTAAAGGACACAAACCACTTTATCCGCGAAACTTCTGACCTCAGTGTCCCAGGTGATAGCTTTCTGGTTACCATGGACGTCTGCTCACTATACACCAACATACCCCACCGTGACGGAATAACGGCTATGGTTTCTGAATATGAGAAATTTGACTCATCGACAGGTGTTGGTGGTGCGGTACTGTCTACCCTTCTTGAACTTGTACTAAATCATAACCATTTTGAGTTCAATGACAAGCACTTCCTTCAGGTCAGTGGCACTGCAATGGGCACAAAAATGGCCCCGAATTTTGCGAGCACCTTTATGGCATCCCTTGAAATCCCGTTTATTGAAGGGCGCACCTTGAAACCTTTGTATTACCGGAGATTCTTGGACGATATATTCATGGTATGGAACCACGATGAGGGTAGCCTTCTCCGGTTTATATGTGATTTCAATGAACTCCACCCATCAATTAAGTTTACACATACCATTTCCAAAACTAGAATTAACTTCTTGGACGTCACTGTCTCGATCGAAAATGAACGCCTGACAACAAACCTTTACAAAAAGCCTACAGACCGGCAGATGTACCTGCACTTCAACAGCAGCCATCCAAGACATTGCAAAACGGGCATTCCATATTCTCAGGCTTACCGGTATCGAAGAATATGCACCGACATACAGGAATTTGACAAACATGCAGGATCCCTAAAGCATGCCCTATCACAACAGAATTATCCCGAAGACATTATTGACGATGCCATACTACGTGCTCGCAACGTGAACCGGAATACCATAATTAAGGAGCCAAAAACAGTATCAAAAACAACTTCCCAAACAAATCTTGTGCTAACTTACTCCTCATCAGTGCCACGAGTTAATAACATACTTTCCCGCCATTTCAATATAATCAGGCAAAGCAAACGATTAACTTCCATCTTCGCGGAACCACCTCGCGTGGTGTACCGCAGGGATAAAAACCTGAAGGACATCCTTGTCAGAGCCAAAACAAGCCCTGCTAAAATTGAACCAGGGTGCCACCCCTGCGGAAAAGCTCGGTGCAAAGTATGCCCCCACATTGTCACAACATGTGAATCAAAAGCAAGTTTCTCAGATTTCAAATTCAAAATCACAGAAAACCTTAATTGTGACTCCAGTAATGTGATATACATGCTACATTGCAATGCCTGCGGGCAAGAATACATTGGCCAAACAGACACGCCGTTTCGACTGCGGTTCAATAACCACCGGTACCACGCCACTTCACTGCCGAAGCTACCCTTATCCAGACACTTACGCCTGCCAAACCACAGCTTTGAAAATATCAGCGTAACCCTTCTACAATCAGGTTTTCGAAACACGCGGGAGCGCGAACAACGAGAGGCATATTTTATTTTCAAATTTAGAACATTAATATCCGGCATCAATGAGGACCCTGGCAGACTCTCCTGCCTCCGAGAGGTAAACCAAGATGTTTTTGGCAATAGGGAAACGTAAATGGAGACCATGCTTGTTTCTTGATTGGCTGTACGTCTGCAGTGTCCTTTCTCTCTCTCTCTCTCTTTTTTTTTTTTTTTTCACATTTGTAGAATGTGCAGTGCCCGCGCTCCCCTACCACTTGGGGGGCTATTGACAAGGAATGAGCGGACATGAAAGGTAAAGAGCCGACCCATTAAGGGGACGCTCTTGCCTCCACGTGTGGCGGCGCAGACTCGTCCCGGCCGCCGCGGCGACAGCTTTGGGTGGCCCTCCGCACCACGAGGACCGGAAAATACGAGATCATAAGCAGATGTGGACGCTCAACGACTCTCGACTGTGGACAATTTTTTCTCAATTTGCCGTGTTGTGTTGTGTCGAGGGTGTTTTTCTGTTTTTTTTCTTCTTTTTTTCTTTTTTTTCTTTTTTTTTCTTTTTTTTTGCCCCTCTTTCCCATTTCCTCTTAGATGTTTTCGAGGGCGAGTGGTCGCCGCTAGAGACGATAGTTTAACTCAACCCCTGACGAAGGGAGGTCCCCTCCCGAAACTGTTGGGAACTAAATAAATATTTATATCCTTGTTGACAACGCTTCCGTTGTGCTATAACCCATTGCTATATATATATATATATATATATATATATATATATATATATATATATATATATATATATATATATATATATATATATAATTATACAAATATTCATATATATATATTCAATATTTATATAAATAAATAAATATATATATATATATATATATTGGTCGTGTGAACCTAAAGTGGCGGTAGTTGGATGTGAAAAAAGTTCGAGTGATGTGGAGCTCGCGCGCCATTGTCAACGAGTTACAGTAGCGCAAATGTACTCATGAATTGAAACGCAAATATTTAGGGGACGTAAATTCTTTTCCCGGGTCTATATATATATATATATATATATATATATATATATATATATATATATATATATATATATATATATATATATATATATATATATATATATATATATATATATATTAGTGTGTGTGTGTGTGTGTGTGTGTGTGTGTGTGTGTGTGTGTGTGTGTGTGTGTGTGTGTGTGTGTGTGTGTGTGTGGGAATTACCATTTATAGGTGGGTATTATTACACTGAGGAGCAGTGCACCACAATCAGACGCCCTGGGCATCGGGAACAAGCTATAGGCGCATGTTGGGCAGACCCCCGCGAATGACAACGGCAAAAGCAAAAATATCGCGCTACACAAGAAATTGCGTCACTGGCCAGTGAGAAACCGCGAGACATAGCAAATATCAGATTCATTGGTGCAGTGTAAGGCGTACATAGCAAAGGAGCGACTCTGCGAATAAAATCGGGCAAAAGAAAAAAAAAGAAAATGCACATGTTCCCAAGAGAATGAACATGCAAAACGAAAATTGTAGGACGCTTGAGCTTCGCCTCCAAGAGAAGATCGCGATAGCGTAATCGGGCGTCGTGCGCATCGCCTTCTGAACTGCTAACCTGTTTCGGTTCTAGATGCATGCCTCAAACGTGCCGTCAGGAAACGAACGACTGTGCGCGTAACATTGGCCGTTTCGAAGTATCGTTGACCGCCTATTGCAAGCTCAGTTGTTTAGTGCCCACTACGCCATAATTATTTCTTTTGCGTATCAGCGAAGGGCCCTTACGAGGTCCGTAGGGCAACACCCGAACCTGCGCAGCTGTTCACTTTGCTGATGGTCCTGCTGCTGCTGATGATTAAATATGTCTGAGCGCTTTGTAAAGGGTGGGCTTTTAAAACACCCACCCGTTCCTCACGTCACATGTTTTGACGCCTGGCTCGATTCTACGCTTCTGCCACGCAATATATGATGCGTTGAAACTCCTTCCACTACATGACATTCTTATAGTGTTTTTTCCCAAAACAGTTTCAACAAATATTGTGACTCTGTGGTAGAACACCTGCTTGCCGCGCAGACGGCCTGGGTTCGATCCTTACCCGGAAATTTTTATTATTTGTTTTATTTGCGTGTTTCTCGATTTTTCGCTCACAACCAACGACGCCGACACCGACGCCGACACCGTAATTTCTGAGAAATGAGCTTTTTACCGGTACCGCGTTAACAAAGGTAAGTTTTTACCCGCATGTAAGTATGCACTGTATGCAATGAAAGCACGCTAGCCAGCTTACCCACGTTTTCGTCCAAACCACGAGAAGCCGTGTTGAACTTGTGATTTAAAAATTTGTAGCCTTATAAGAACTTTCTTTCCGTAGTGTTTTTCACGCAACCACTGTCACACACACACACACACACACACGCACGCACACACACACACACACACACAAAAGAAGTTGAGTGGAAAGGAAAAAAAGAAAAAAAATTGCTGCAGATCCACGAAGTGAATGCTGCTGATGATGGAGCGAAGCTCCATTGACGAAATGATAAACGATATAAAGAATGTTTATGGAATCCATCTGTCCGTACATCCGTCCGTCCATGGATGGACGGACGCACGCACGGACGGACAACGGTCTATTATATGTGTATATATATATGTGTGTGTGTGTGGGGGGGGGGGGGGGGGGGGTCACGTGCCAAAACCACGATATGATTATGAGAGACGCCTTAGATGAGGACTCAGGAAATTTTGGCCATGTGGTGTTCTTTAGCTTGCACTAACATCGCATAGCCCAAATGGACGTCTGGCATTTCGCCTCCGTCGAAATGTGAGCGCAGGAGGCGGGATAGAACCCGCGACCTTCGGGTCTGCAGCCGAGCACCGTAGCCGCTGCACCACCGCGGCGGACAAGCGTTAGCTATATAGGCTGTTTGCTTGATTCTAAAGCACACGGCCGCCAAGATTACTTCTTAAGATAAGTTTTATATTTTCCTCACGAGATAAAGATGCAGTAACAATATTTTACTATCGTCATTGTTAGCTACATATAAGCATCTTGAGCGTAAAAACAGCGCGAAAAGAACAAAGACAAACTATCGATTCTGATGCAGTATAAATTAACTTCACCTGATGGGCTTATACAGTTCAACAAAACTTGACAACACAGCTAGGCACTTCTGTTCAGTAATTTGATTAAATAGGTTACGATGTCCAGCCGTTGAAATACGTGTATTTTACACATATCCGTTCGTGTATTATAATAACGAACGTGCCTAATTTAAATGCAAAAGGATCCGAATTAGAAGGAATCGAGCGATCACAGTGAGAGTACTTTTGTTGTGTCGCGCCTACAAAGCCCTGATTATTAGCTCTGGCAGTGGAGAGGCCGCAGAGGCTGATAATTACACTAGCCCGGTTGCGCACTGAATGTGCTAGAGGAGGAGGAGGAGGAGGAAAGAACTTTATTATGAGTCCGGCGAGTTGGTGGTCGGGCCAATGGCCCCGCCTCGGTGACGGCCAGGAGTCCTTGAACCCTGGCGGCTTCTTCGGCCCGCTGGATAAAAGATTTTTTTTTCTTTTTTTCAACAATCCTTTGCAACGCATCACTCGGCATGTACTTACGTGCAGAATGCGAAGCGCCCTCCACATCGCCCTTATCGGCTGCTGCTTTTTTTTTCTCTCACTTCGCGATAGTAAATACACACCAATACGCATTTTATCTTGAAATCCCTGTTCTCAAGATGAAACTCCGCTGCAACACCGGCTGTGCGAACTGTACCTGTAAATAGGCTGATATAATAAAGAGAAAGAAAAGAAACGAACGAACGAAATTTCCTCCTATATTAATAAACCTATGACGGCTAAATTAACGTCATTAGAGTTCTCAGGGAACCCTTTATCTATGTAAACGAATCCATTGTTTCACTTTAGTTTCCGTTAAAGAACGTAGGCGGTCGAATCTATGGTCTGAATGCAGAGGCTGTCTTTCGTAATTAAAAGAGGGGCATTAAACTTGTACAGTTTCAACCTTTAATATATCGTCTCGCTTCAGTCCCATAATATGAACAGGGTAGAACACTGCACCGGTTAATTACGTACTTAATCAGTGTGCACTGAGGACGATGGCATTATCCGAAACATGTCGTTTAAACTTTCACACCTCCCTGAACACTGCGTTCCAACATTCAGTTTGATACATGCTAGGATAAATCCTTCCAGATGTCGAGCGCATAGTTGCATTGCTTGATTGCGACAGCGGCTTCTGAAGTTCGTAGCGGCGTATGCGTACAACGGCGCACAGAAATTGCGAAAGGAAGTTTCAAAACTTACGTCTGGTAAGACATAGTTACACCCCGATATGAGAAAACGACGGGATATTGCCCGTCGGCGCCATTTAATAATAACAGCAAAATAAAAAGGACATAAGTAGATAAATAAACGCTAACCAGCTTGCCTGATCACGTTATACGCTAGCAGCTCGGGAAACATCACCGATGCAGAAAATACGCAGTGCGTCGCGCGCATGCGTAGTAAGAATACAAAATTCACTGACAGGTCGAGTCATATTACATCCGGGGAAGGCATCGTGAGCTGCCATGGGCCTCGCTTCTCCTGAAATAAGAATTCGTTTACAAAAAGTTCGGGTTAGTAAGCGCACTATCGAACACGTTAGTGCAACAAGGATCGGATTGTGCGACCTGCAACCGTATAATTGCACTGTTCGGCATACGTCATCAAATTCCCGTGCAGCGGACCCAGTTATCAACTATACTATACTACTGTTCCTCACGAAAATCCCTGCTCCGCTTGCCAATGAACTGCAATCTTCTGAACGAAGCAAGTGTTTCAGTGGCAGCTTGGTAGTTCGCATTAAGTAATTCCGTCACCGTGACGTATTCCACCCCCCCCCCCCCCTCTGTTCTACCCTGAAGCTCGACATTGAAGTTCATTAAACGTCCGCTACTGTACACCCTGTGCTTCATCCAAAACTCAGTGGTAGTTGTTGATCGCTAACTCTAGAAGTCAGCTTCACCACTCGACAGAAACACCTTCTTACTCAAAGTACAAGTAAATAGGAAAAACGCCGCGTACTCTACGGAAACTGTTAAGTTTCCGAAGCTTTCTTCGATGAGTTGTCATATATGCCGTACTGCAAGGCTATTCTAGAACACTTAGCAGGGCAACGCAAAAAGATACGGACAAAGAAAGGTAGTATGCAGGACGGGCGCCCGTCTTGCGTAATACTTTTCTTTGTCCGTATCATTTCGCTCTGCCCTGCTAAGCGTTTTAGAATGAACCAAATGTCCCAAGCAAAAGCTTTACTGCAAGCATTTACCGGATGAGACAAAGCAGGCGGAAGCAGACAAAGCCGGCTATTCGCCAATTTTTCGTGCTTTTCTTACGGACATCCACTTAACGAATGGAAAACTCCACGTTCGCCATTTTTATGCGTAGGGATTATAAGTTATTGCAACCGCGATGTGCATTTCGTGATTGCTTCCTTGAACTCGAAATTTTTAGTCCACAGATATGTAATCAAGGGAGGCTAGATGAAATCTTGAAGGAATCGCAGTCTTCAGGTTTTTAATCCAGATATCTCATACCACAGTTCGGCTTCGCTTTCTTTTCACTAGTGTCGCCTATCACTGACGCAGTATCAGTAACCGCGCCACATTTGAAACGGCGCTCTGTCTAACGCATGATGTCATTCTGAGAGTACAGTCACATTCACTTTGCCGAGTGCTTCTTCGCTGTTGGGTATGTTTCAGGTTAACGCGAGCTTCCAATTGAAAATTCACGTGTCAAGAACTCCAGTTTAAATGCGAAAACGTTAATTACTTCGCATTTCATTCGCTCCTGCCGTACCACAGCAACTGCGAGCATCATGCGGCCAACGCCAGAAAGCACAGGTAAATACTCTTTTTGTTCACCTTCGTCGTTACGCGCATTGCAACTGTGTGGACGGACATAGCCAGACTAGCCAATCCCCCCGGAATCGCATGCGCCACAGTTAATGGCTTAGTTGCCCGCTAATTATTCGCATACCTCGTTCAACATATGTAACGCGGGCGCGCCTCGGCGGTATCGCTTGCCACGTGCAGCAACGACGGCGCCCCGTGGGATCGCGGATGCCATACGCAC
>JALIZH010016821.1:0-24456 GCA_030522465.1 Rhipicephalus appendiculatus
TTCATTGTAGTGGCGACTGCACATTTCAAAGTCTCGCAGAGCAGCTTTCAGCCGTTTCTTAGCCGTGTCCACGCCATGCAGTTTATTCAAGCCGTATTAATTGTCCCATTTCACCATTGTGTTGTTTATTGCACCGGTCACATATTAATACATTTGACCAGAGGCAGGTAGCACCAGATTGAAGTTCATGCCCACAATTACTTGCCATGCTGTTCTCTCTGTTCCCATTTTGAAGGCGTTCGAGGGTCAAGCAGCTGGGTGAGAACAACTGTTACAGTGACGGCACACTAACGCTTTACTTGCGCATACGCTAGTATGTCTGTAAATGATCCCTGAAATGTTTTAACAGGAAAGTGTTTCATGTCGGGAAATACCATCAATTGAAGCATGTCCTTTCCGTCATGGATGTGTCGCCACATGGGTAGCTCGATGAAAGTAAGAAAAAAATAACGAGATGCACGACCTAGGAATCGAATCCCGGCAATCTGTGTGGCAATCGTGTATTCTACCACAAAGGCACACCAGTGCTTGAAGCTTGTTTCAAGAAAAAAACAGCCCTGTTGAGGCATCATATCGGATGAGGAGTCAGGTTAACATATGAAATATCGCGCGGTAGAAGCGCAGAATACACCAGAAGCGTCACACCATGTCATTCATGCAGCAAGTGGGTGGTTGAAAGCTTCCCAGCCATTACAAAGAGGCTCTGCAATAATTCATCCTCATCATCAGTCACAGCGTGAAGAAAGGTGGCAGCTGCATAGGTGCGCATGTTGCCTTACATGGCGTAGTGAGCACTTTGCTACATCAAAAGATGGTGACTTATGGTTACACTATGTTCTAAATTCACTGTAACTATTGCAATATGTGTAACTGCTACATCATGCTCTAAAGAGCTGTGGCCTGCTAAACATAGAATGCCTCAAAGAGACACCCAGGAGAAAAAGTCGAACACAGTAACCGTGTCTACGTCAGTGATATCAACTACGTTTATAGCACGGCGTAAAAATTATGCCATAAAATATTTAAGCTTTCTCCTCTTGGTCATATTCATTTTCCCTATTTCACACTTTTTTTTACATGTCATGACTGCAGTGGCCGCCTTGGCTCATGTTGAACTGCGCCGATGAAAACCGAAGAAATTCAATGTACGGCCCAATGGCAAACATGATTCAAGTGCTCTCCGACAGAGGCGGCTTCACGTAAGCACTTGAGAAGTTCACTCTTCCTTATTTCCGCACTGTTGTACGTAAGTGTTCTGTCTGTACCAATTGCCATACGCTTGAAGCTAAGCAAAGCCACTAAGCTCATGTCACATGCGTGCGTCCTTCTGTTCAGTTAGTTTTATAGCGAAGCTACAAATGTCTAGCATCTCGGCGTGTGCAAAGAGATTGGTTTGTCAGCCTTCATGAGATGGCTAGTTCTCCACGCTGCATTACAATAAAAGAAAAAACAAGCCGCTGCAACGTCGACGCTCTGCAGCGCACGCGCGCGGCGTCAGGTATCAGCAAAAGAGCAATAAAAAAAGGTCCTATTTGCTTCATACTTCAGTATCAGACGGCGTATGTTTTACTTGGAAAAATGTCTTCCTAGCTGCGTGCTTGTGTTAAAAAGAGCAGCCGACTTTAAAATTATTGCCGTAAGCTTGGTCTTTATAACCTGGCTTTCCAACACTCTGTGTTTCAGTGAAGCGTACTCATAAAAATAAAGTCGCCCACGCTAGATAACAATGAAACAAAAGAAGCTAGCGTGCACAGTAGCGCATTCAATTTGTCCTGCAATAGCTATGCTTAGTAAGAGTAATGTGCCTATGAGGAAAGACGAACGGAACAGCGATCGGAATGTAATGACCAGCAATCAAGGGAGGGGGAGGGGGGAAGGGGTGTTCGTCGCGATAACCGCCGATGCCACCGCCCGTTCAAGACATGAAATGCGTCTACTTTTCAGCGGTATTCTGTGATACCTATATGTCGTATAAAGGGAAAGTAGACAACCACCCATTTGTAGCACAAAGCCACAAGGAAATCCATACGGATTTCTCAGAAAGAAAGGTTCTTAGTTGCCGAAAAATTCGTCCTGGTCCGGGGTTCGAACCCGGGACCAACGCCTTTCCGGGGCGGTCGCTCTACCAATTGAGCTAACCAGGAAGCTAGCAATTGGCAGCGCGAGGGCGAATTCATCGACAACTCGAAGCACATGGGACGCAAGTATTGCAAATAAGTTCTGCGGAAACCCGCAAGGTGGCGGAAGGGTTAATAAAGGGAAAGTAGACAACCACCCAATTTGTAGCACAAAGCCACAAGGAAATCCATACGGATTTCTCAGAAAGAAAGGTTCTTAGTTGCCGAAAAATTCGTCCTGGTCCGGGGTTCGAACCCGGGACCAACGCCTTTCCGGGGCGGTCGCTCTACCAATTGAGCTAACCAGGAAGCTAGCAATTGGCAGCGCGAGGGCGAATTCATCGACAACTCGAAGCACATGGACGCAAGTATTGCAAATAAGTTCTGCGGAAACCCGCAAGGTGGCAGAAGGGTTAATAAAGGGAAAGTAGACAACCACCCATTTGTAGCACAAAGCCACAAGGATTTCCTTGTGGCTTTGTGCTACAAATGGGTGGTTGTCTACTTTCCCTTTATTAACCCTTCCGCCACCTTGCGGGTTTCCGCAGAACTTATTTGCACTATATGTCGTATGTTACACAGCTACCCTGGTCATCCACCATTGTACAGTTTTATGACTTCCTCAAAGCAGGTCGTGCAGGTTTCACTTGGCACTTACGCGCGTTGCATGAGCGTCTCTTCTGCCCTTTTCTTTACTCTCGTGGAGTCGCCGAAACGCTCATTGATTTCGGAAACAAATCTGTCCCATGTCGTTATTTCCTTGTGATTCTCATTCCTTACTAACACAGTATCCGTTCGCAAGCAGACGACGTCCGAAATCTGAGAAGGGGTATCGTACTTGTTGGCGTCACTCACCCGTTTGTAATGAATGAGTCATGCCTCGACGTCTTAATTCATGCGGTCTTCCAGCAAGGGGACGTGTATTTCTCAGCTGTGGAGCAGAAGTGGTCGGCGCAGAAGTTGGGAGGGGTCGTTGTTTGTCTTCGTGTGGAACAGGTCCAACCCAGATGGACAACCTATACATTCCCCCGCTTCCCAAACACATGCATCCTGTTCACCACAAACAGCGAAAGAAGCAAGGCGCAAAGGCTCTCAAAAAACAATTCTCCTCCTCAAGTAATGTGCTCTATGCTAATGCCCCCCGATTACGAAAACAGGAATCATTATGCAATATCAGTCAACTACTCGCATGGTTTACCCCGCGCAATCGCCTCATTTCATTCCATGACTTGTGCACACGCTAACGATTAGAACGTTTAACCTTTCCGCCACTAATGCGCAAATGCTATTTTTCGCCACTCATGCGCAACTTGCTATTTAACCTCCGTTTTCGCGTGTTGATTACCCAGTGGCTCCACCATAACTGTTGCATTTAGTTGTGACGAGATTGTTTTATTTACAGGAGATGGACGACGGTGGCACCATACGGCGCCCTTCCAAAGATATTCGTTCTCCTCTTCTCGTCTTCCTCTCTGCCTTTCGTTTGTCCGTTACATTATGTAACTCAACATATAAGAGTACAATTCATCTTCTTATGAAGTCAATCTATTCAGCACTACTTAGCAATGACGCAGTTCTTACACAGTCTAGGCCAATGCCTCAGAATCGGATGGCTTCTATAATATCACGTGTCACCCAGTCATGGCCTTCGAATACAACCTTACATGTGTCAGAAAAATGCTTGTATCCCGACTTGTACAATCACGTGTGAACTTCTCCTATGTGTCACTATGCGTTGGCTATTACAGCAGGTAGAAATGTCACTCTCATGGCCAGAAGTCCTCATGTTGTAACGGCCGCGAAGTTTTTAGTTATGTCTAGAACAAATCCATAGTAACCTATGGCCGATTCCAAAATAATGTACTTTGAAACGCTCACGCGCAGAAGAGTACTATCTATTTATTTATTGATGTATTTATTTATTTATTTATTTATTCATTTATTTATTATAGATACTTGCAAATCCGGAGGGCATTAGAGAAAGTAGTGTTTAATACACGTTCAAGTGCGCAATAATACAATTTATGATCCTTTATGACGCTAGCTTCATAAGTTCAGCAATCGAGGCGAGGATTTCTACTTTGAAGCATAATAAGATTGCGGTGTTTGTGATATCTCGATTATAAAGTGTAAACGTAACCATCGTGTACAAATCCAGATGGTATTTATGCAGCTATTCACATGCATCTCCTTTCCTTTTCTTTCTTTTTTTTTAGATACGACATTACCTGTCCAGAAGGAGGAGGGACAGGAATTGTTTTTCCTAATGGCAGCTGGACTGGCATGGTTGGAGACCTGCTCACAAATGTGAGACAAATGCTGTTATGGATAGAATCACAAAGACCAGCGCACAAACCCATCGCTAGCACGGCATTTGTCATGAAGAATGGGTGCAGCAAATGCATTACCTGTTATCTCCCCTGCATAATCGAACTGGTCATCTTTTACCTTCTTGGTGTATTCAAGGCGTTTCGAGATTGTTTGGAGTTTTTTTTAACATGTTAGCGCCATAAATAGTGTGTCACGGGCATTTCTGGATACATGAATGCCCACTAATTTCTGCGCACGCTGCGACATCAAATTGAAGTCCGGGGAAGGTTTAGACAGATAGAGAGAGTGAGAGAGAAAACGAACGGAGAGGCAGGGATAATAACGAAGCACGTGCTCGGTTGGCTTCCCTACAATTCGAGATAATGAAAGGCATAGTATTACGTAAAATAGAGAAGAAACAAGGCGTAGATCAAGAATAGTGTAATCTGTAATACAGTAAACTGTGCTACGCCCTCCTAAATGTAGTGTTTTCTTCTTTCTCTGAGGTTGAATCACACCACAACATTCACAATCCACATAGTAACTGCAGGTAGTAGCTGCCAAGCAAGTAACTTTACTACCATAGACGTTGCTACTAACCTTTACTAGAGTTGCAAAGGCAGAAAACTTGGTACCTCCTCGACTGCTGACCCGAAGGTGGCAAGGTCTACTCTCAGCCGCGGTGGCCGCATCTCGAAGGAGGTGATATGCTACCGGCCCGAGTGTTTAGGTTTAGGTGCACGTTAAAGAAACCCGGATGGTCGAAATCGACAGATCATTCTGTGCAAGGAAGCATCACGTAACGTTAGGGAGGAGTCCAAGAAAAAAGTGGCTTCATAGCTTGGGCCACGAAAGATATTACCAACACATATAAAAAAAACTGATTTCTTGGTCTGCATCCCCATCTCCTTCTGCAGAGAGCTGATTTAGCACTGGGTCCCATGGGTATCACTTACGACCGGATCCAGGTTCTCCACTTCCCGCCTCAGATACACACGGAGTACCTGACCATCTTAGCAGGATTCTCGGACGAAGTGCAAGTCAGCGCCTTCGGAACTCTGATGGTCTTCCAGTGGCAGGTGAGCTAAATCCATATATTCAAAGTACATTTAATGCCCCTGGAGAACTGGATGCATTGTGTGGGGGGCAGAGCAATAATTGTTCATAATATGTAACAGAATAAATATAACAGATACAGACACATGATTCAATACAGCTGACTGAAAGTGATATGAAACGCGAAGCAAATGCGCTGATGTACAACAACGTTCTCTTATAGCGTGATTTAACGTTGTATATAATGCAGGCCAGACGCACTATGGGAAGGCGGGATCGTGAATGCTTTGCGATAACACTAAGTTCGTTTTCATGGCGCTAAATCGAAACGTTCCTTGTGCGTTTGCAAAGAGAAATGCACAAGAACACAGCCCAGCTGTTGCTATTTTTCGCTTTATGTAACCTGCGATCGCGTAATATAAATACAACACACTCTTGATCGAAACAACCACTGAATATAACAAATTTGAACCTTACGTCACTTACGTAATGTAAGATTAAACAAACTTAGTATAATTAAGATCTATGAGCCCTTACATAAAAATTAAAACATCTTCGCACTAGTGGTGCCACATACCAAGGAACAGCGAAGTTGGGCGTCCTTCCTTGTTTCTCTTTATTTTTGTTTCTACAACTTTTAAAAGATGACAGTCTTTCTTAGGATACTTGAAAGCAGAAATTATGGTCTGTCTTTCTGTCTGTCTGTCTGTCTGTCACACGATTCAGTCACCCGGCCAAAGTTTAAGCACTTACTGAACGGCCAGTCATCTTGAACTGGTAGCTGTGTTCATACTTGTGAACATTGTCAATCAAAAAGCAAATATTACGCATATATGAGGCGCGACATCAATACGTAAGTATTAGTAGGTGTGTTCCTTTACTAGAAAACACATGGATACGTAACTCTAAAGACCCTGGTGTTTCTTAGGCTGCGCTAAAAATGCGGCGGTATGGACGAAAAAGCCCTCTGCCGATGATATGGTGCTGCCACCTGGCAGTGGCCCTGGATTCTGCACAAGCTCATGTTTACCGACGTCACTGCCAGATGGCGTCCATATCTCACGCAGCGCCTCGTCTGTTTTATCAATGCCAGCTAGATGTGGCCGATCCAACACAGAGGACGCGCTGTTTGAGGCAAGGCAAAACATAATAATACGACCGGCAGAAGATTATTGTCTTTCGACGACATTTGGAGCGAAGCACGCAGATACGCGGCCAATTTTCTTATTTCTCTTTCTCTATTTTTCCATATTTTTCTATTTTTCTTTCTGTATTTATATCTCTCTCTTATATATATATATTTTTCCAGTTTCTCCCCTTTGTCTCCTCTCTCTATTTCTCTCTCTTTCTGTCCTGTTCTCCATTTTGTCTCTTTTTTGCCTTTTCTTTTTTCCATCTCTCTCTCTCTCTCTGCCTATTTTTCTCCACATTTCTTGTGTCTCTTTTTCTTTCTTTTTATTTCTGTGTATTTTCTTTCTCTCTTTCTTTCTATTTCTTTGTTTCTATCTGTCTCCTTCTCTCTTTCTTTCTTTTTCTCTTCAATTGTTCTCTCGCCCATCCGAGTTATCGCATCCCACGTCGGAAATATCGGCGCTGTGGGAGAGTGCGCGCCAAGCACCCCTGTTTAATGGGTCAAGCAGAATGGAAAAAAACAGGACGAAGAGAGCAGACACCGCCCGAGCTATCGTATTTCATGCACTAGAAAGCCAGAGGCCGCTAAGTTTTTGTTAACGCGAAACGGCAGAGCGCCTGCTCCGTTTTTTTCAGTGCCAGTGCAAACGCTCTCCGCAATTGGAACCATCGGCCCACCTTAGTTCAGGGAGATGTCGTGGTGCGATGCTACCTAAAGGGTAAGACTGCTTGCGCCACACGCATGTCTGAGCGTGTGACGCTGCTGTTCCCGTGGAGATGCGGTAGATATGCCATCCCCTGTCAGATTTGTTCTTTCGTGCTCCCTCCTTCGTGGCTCGAGGCAACACCGCCGCGGCCTCCCAGCGCTCGAGCGGCGCATTTTAAAGCCAGCACATGCAGCCGTGTCGCAGTGACACGTCCCCGTTGCTAGCCCATCTAGCGGCACAAACGGATACGCGGCATCTCAGAGCACCGCATCTCTCAGAAAGCCAGCGTGAGAGCCAATAAAGTTATCGTGAGGGATGAACGGATAGGAACAACAAAAAAATTACTTCATCTGACTTCAGTCGAAAGGCGCCATCTATAGGGTACACTCCCCCATGAAAGCAAAACAGCCGCGAATGATAGCTGACGGAGGAAAGTAGGAGAGAGGTGGTGAAAGGGCAGATCAGGCGCATCTGACTGGCATTGCAAATATATAGAAGGCGCTGCACGGCAGAACGCCGTAACGCCCCTGGAACGCCGAGTTTAAGGAGCTCCGCTATTTAAAAATGCAGACCAATCGACGCTGTGAACGTTGTTGGCCAACGAGGCTGCGGTATTACCTGATCCGATAGACGTGAGCTTGAACGAGTAAGCAAGTAACTACATGAAATCATTGACCGTGGGGCGATTAAATGCACTGCATCATCGTGTTAATGGTGCTCTTCGGGAGCAGTAACTATGCGTGACCTTGCCATGGAGGTATTACAACACAAATAAATCAGCTGCTAGCTGGGCTCCTCTAAGCATGGGAAGCCGCATGGAATATTTGAACATTGTACAAGTGCTGCAGCTCTACTGAGCGGACGTTTCACAGAGATACACGTCGACGCGCATTTTAGGGTTAATAATCATGGTGTAGCCCAAAGACACAAAACAGATACACAGAAACAAACACCACAGGCGCAAGTCCTTCTGCATTTTCGGGCTGCTGGTCTAAAGATAAACCATATTGAATGTCATGAATGATTTTTGCGGAGATAATGCGACCACGAGGACAAATTTAACGTTTTAATTGGCAACATAAAGCTTTTACTTTGTAACTGGACAAGCGTTTACAAGTACTGAGCAAAATAACTTAATCTTGCATACGTAACCTCATGCTGAACGGCACTTTTCGCTTGCGTTCGTAGAATAGTTTTCTGTCGACCAATGGGAAGAAATTTTGAGAACCTAGTCAGATGCAGAGTCGTTTTTCAAATGCTTGGTTTCAATGGGAAAGTAAGATGTTCGTGTAAATAACACGTACATATGCGCCAGACTGTATGCGCATTTGGCAGTGTATGTGCCAGTGTTTTTATGTTATGCTTAAGAGTTTGTGTGTTTTTGCATACTGCAGCCCAGTTGTGGCTACTCGAAGGGTGGCAGTGGCTACAGATGAACAACATAACAAGACGCTGCATTGTTAAGGAAATGAAAAGAAGTGCCAACAATTAATAACTCACCTAAGCAAGTTCACAACCCATCGAGGAGTACGCAGCAAGCTCTGCGGTTCACCATTGTCCATGCAGAGAAGTGAAACATGAAATTAATAGACAGATAAAAGAGGTGTCATGTGTTAGGTTCAGTGAAAAGTTAGGTTCAGTGAGATAGAGCTACGGATGGAGAAAAATAGTGGTCATGAACGTTAAAGGCAAAACAACCAGCCTTCTTTTGGAGAGGTTCTTTCGGATAACCCGTCTACCCTCCAGCTTCCGAGACGACCGCATATTCCTTATTCCAAAGAATGATGCTTCAAATGTCTGTGCAGGCCTATCATGGCTCTTAAAGCTCATTTCATGATCTACCTCGATGTCAGAGGGCCCTAATGAACGCACTATAGTCATGTACAACTTAAGAAGCTCGCAAAGGCCCAGCCTAGATGACCGTAATGCGGCATCCGATTGTCTCTGCGACTTAAACAATAGTCCCGCTCATGCACTCGGCAGTGCTCTCCGAAGGCGGGGTCACCGGCCGTCCGGCTCATGACGTCAGTCTGGAATGCACTCCCATTGGTGCAAGCTTGTTTGCATCCGCGTGTGAGGCAGAAATGCCGCCGACTTTAAAAGTTGTATCCGACTATAGTCCGTGACCAGCTAAGAATAAAAAGTAAAGTGTACCACTATCCATTTGTGTTACGCGCGTCCAACTAGAGCTGCCCTTTGCTATGACGTAATGGTTAGGACAAACCAATAAAAAATTTAACTGTTGTCGGCACGTACACAGCATCATCATTGCCGGTCGTCAGTGGATGTAGTGGAAGTTTGTGATTGTACCGCGTTTGATGTGCACACAAACGGCATCAGCTCGGAGTGTTTTGCAACGCTTTATCGCGTTCCGTCGTTTGCGCAGCGTGAAGCAGCAACACGGTGAAAGCATGGAAAATGAGGGCAATGCGGCCTCGTGGGGGGGAGCCTATATTTATTCTTAGGGTCTCACGCACTATAGTTAGCCAACACCATAGGTCGGCGAACTCACTCATGAGTCGACTCACTCGGACTCACTCAGACTCGGATCGAGCCGTGAGTCTGAGTCTGAGTGAGTCCGGGGGAGTAGTATTTCGGTGAGCTTGAGTGCGAGTGAGTCCGGTTAAAGAAAATTTTCGTGAGTGTGAGTCCGATTGAGTCCAGCTCAAGAAAATTTTGGTGAGTCTGAGTTCGAGTGAGTCCAAAGCGCAAGATATATTTCTTGAGTGAGTCTGAGTGAGCTCCACTTTTTTTGCCGACATCTGGTCCTATCTACTCTTCTTCAGCATTACTATACCAGCCTTACCTGGGTTCACATTTGTACTCAGGTCTACTCACACGTATTCGAAAGCAGTATCGGTCATAAAACATTTCAATATTTATGGATCAGAGGCGTGAATTACGTAGGCGGGTGCCTTGTCTTCTCCCCCCCGCCAACTTATCTAGGGAAGTTCTTGATAAAGATATCCTATGTTGTCACATGTTTCAAGAAAAATGTCCTTACTCGTTTGCAACCACTCATAACTCGTATTCCAAGGTACTATATCAAAAGGCATCAGGAAGAGCATCGATTACGTGAGATATTGGTGTTAAGAACATGTCACCATGGTCGAACGAGGTAATTCTTGGCTAACGAACTCATGAATCGACTCACTCGGACTCACTGAAACTCAAATCGAGCCGTGAGTCTGAGCCTGAGTGAGTCCAGGTGAGTAATATTTTGGTGAGCTTGAGTCCGAGTGAGTACGGTTGAAGAAAATTTTCGTGAATTTGAGCCCGAATGAGTCCGGCTCAGGAATATTTTGGTGACTGTGAGTCCGAGTGAGCCCTAAGCACAAAATATATTTCATGGATGAGTCTGAGTGAGCTCCACAATTTTTGCCGACCTGTGGTCATCACCAGGCTTCATCAGTGCCGGGAAAATTCATATCTGGCCAGCGTGTTACACTGTCGATAATTAATGAAGGCGGAACCCTGCCGCACACTTAGTAATGCAATAAGTTATACAGCGGGGGGACCAGACGTCTTGCAAGACATAACGTGCAGCATTGTGCGAGGCATGCAAAGAACCTTGACATACTTAGTCGATTTCAATGTCCCTCCCGTACCTCAGGTTGTGTTGCGCTGCCTCCAAGATCAGCCCACTTTTGACCAATGAACGATGTCATTTGACGACGTCGTTTTGTGGGATCATCGGGCGACGTCGCAAATTTTCATGGTGTGTGAGGGAATTTCGGCATCATAATGTGACATCATCACGCATTCTGACAAGAAGTGGGTTATTTATTGGACGGCTCCTTGCGAGACTACATGCGACATTTGCGAGCTTTTACGGTCTCGGAAAGCCTCTCAAAGGCTCGGAATGTCTCGCTTAAGTCTCGCGGACAGCCACTCGAAGCTTTCGCCTTAACGTAGACACTACAGGCTTTCGCCTTAAAAACTGTTTCTGCCTTACCACTCGTGACATTGTTACCCATACGTCGTCGCGGTCTGCTCGTGGTAACCTTATGTCTTTGGAGCAGGAGAAGGCATTTGACCGAATGCCACCCGCGCATGTCTTCTATGTCAACACAAGATTTGTGTTTCCGCATTCATTTGTGGAATTAATGTCATATGCCTCAGCTTACAGCGGAAGCTCATTGGATCTTAAAGGCTGGGAAAGCGTTCCCTTTTCCATAACACATCGGGTTCTCCGGAGATATCCATGGGCACCTGTATTATTCGTCCAAAGTCTTGAAACTCGAGCCACAGATCCACGTGTTCGGCGTCTTGCACTGCCTGTTAGCAACGCTGTGATGGTCACTGAGAGGGAGAGGCAAAGGAAAGGCAGGGAGGTTAACTAGGTTGTACCCGGTTTTCTACCCTGCACGGGGGGGGAGAGGGAAAGGGGAGGAAAAGAAGAGAGAAAGCAAGGAGGAAAGAGACAACAAGTGATACGCGCACACACATGTCAGCGTTCACCCCACACACTTAGACTGTCACAACCGGGAAGTGTTTGAGACCAGTTCATCTGCGGTTGTCTAAAAGTAGACTGGAATCCGAGATGTTCAAAAAAGGCTTGCAAGGACTGGCTCCTAAGAATCCAGAACTTCCAGCGCGCATTGAGCTGATGGAGTTGTGATTCCGTTGAGGAGAGTGTGCGTCGTGGTCATGAGAAACCTGAACAATGCGAGGACTTGTCGGTTTTCGTCATAGAAATTATCTGTGGACGATGACGTACACTGCGGGGCATTCTGCACCGGCTCTTGATGAGTGCACTGCGGTGGCAGTAGAATGGTCACAGCATTTGTAGGCGATATAACTTTCTAACCTTCATTAAAAATCATTGAAGATATGGGCACACAGTGGGAAGCCCATGTGCGCACAATAACTGGACCATGTTGGCTATGTGATGCCTGATATTTCGGTATTTGCTAGTGCTGGATAGCGTTTGGAAGATCCTGGCTGATCTTGCGAAGTATTGGCTACTTTTGCTACAGATGGCGTAATGTTCATAGTGTTATCTTATGCTGTAAATATTGCTGTCGCATGGCATGAGCGAAGCGACGCTTAAAACACACATTTGCTATCGTGAAATGTATGCCGCATTTTTTTTTTGCGATTCTTTATGTGCACTCAGCTCTAAAACTTGCTTCATGGAATTTCTGCTCTATCATCCCAGGTGTGGCTGGCCCTGTTTTTTAGCCTGCTGGTATGCGTGCTCGTAAGTGTGCTATCAGACGCCGGAAACTGCATCCGCAGGACGAACAAACACATCCGTGAACTGCTCCAGGACAACTGGTGGATGTACATGTCAGCGATGTTCATGGAGCGTAAGCATAATACACTGTGTAGAACCGAAGTAGACTTTGCTTTATCTCGTGATATTTTCCTTCTTAATTGTGCAGTAAATGCAAGACTGCATTCCTTCGATCGGATGATTGGCTCACTAAAAGATATTAAAAGGACAGCACTACCCCATTTAATATATAAATATATACAAGTGTCACTAAAAGTAGCTCCTTAATTATATTTCTTTACACTCAAAAAGAGCTACTGAAATGTGTTCTAACAATCTAAGGCATTTTTGAGGGAAATTAAGCAGTATAGCATAAGAGAGGAATAAGGCCTATTTGTAAAAACCGATGCTGTTTCTGGGCCTTCGGAGGACCGTCAAGCTAAAGTGCAACGCGATAGCGTTTCTGGCCCCGTTCCCATCGCGTGTTCACTCGATTGCTGTGCTTCGTTTCTGGGTGCATATCTCAACCGTGCCGTAGGGAAGGTTGTGCACGTGTCATTTGTCTTTATAAACTCTTCTAGGGCGCTTACTGTCGGTACATTTGCGAAGTGTCCAATATTCCACAATTCATCATTCTGCGAAGTGCCGAAGTACTCACAACGTGTCTGCAAAGCGATATGCCCAGCTACGTCGCTGTACACTTCCCACGTATGTTTTTACCACTAGCATATGGCCGTACCTTAAAAGGGTTCTGCAACACTTTTTCAGCGTGGTCAGAAAACGCTACCGATTGGTTGTCGAGGCTCCTGAGAACGCACGAGCTAGATATTGTAGCGCAGCCCGCGGCCTGGAATTTGCAATTACTTCTCCGTCTTATAAAAATATTTTCCTCTTCTCCCAACAAATTATACCATAAACCCAAATCACCTCGCATAAACCGAAAGTGCACGGTCATTGGCCGATTTGAGCATCGCGAGCTGCATAGTTACTGCAGCCGCTGAGGGATGCCGCCACGTGTCAGCGGACCCACTCGCGATCCAGCTGAAAGTAAGCCATGTTTTCGAAGAAAAAAAACGAACAGAAAGTTCTCAAAGTCATGACACGTTCTGATGAAGGAACACATCTTCTTTCCCCCTCGTAATCCCCCCTTCCTCTGTAGCTTTCAGCGCGTTGGCTATTACGGAAGGAGAGAGAAGGCGCTTGGGGCGTACGACAAGTCCCTGTAAGCCCGCTCGTAATTGCGGATTCTAAATTTTTTTGCTCTAATCTATTCATGAGACAATAAGCTCTTTTAATGAATTCATTCGACGGTTGCTTAGAAAAGTGTCGCAGGGCCCCTTTAAAAGCCGTAAAGCTCGAGCCATGCTTGAGAGCAATGCCGCACATCGGGATTTCATCCGTAAGGGCTGTGTTCACCTCGCCTAGGAGGTAATGTGCCTTTTTGTACGCCATGAGCTGAGGGTCCGGAAGGCAACGAAGCTGTCCTTCCGGACCCTCAGCTATAGTGTGGTTCTGCGTTCGCCTTCCATTACGTGCTCTAAAACTCGCGTTATCGACCGCGGACATAACGTACGATTGAAGTGGGAAGTAATAAAACATAAATAAAACAATAAACTTCACTGGCGAGGCGGCTTTATACACGAGTTTATCATGGGTAATTATCTACAACCTCGCGTTTCATCACTGATTGACACAAATAAATTTTCATCAGCGGCTGGCGTCAGAGTCACAATTATAATCAGCTAACTTCACGTCAAACAAAGAGATAGCGGATGCAATTAAGCAACGAACCTAAAAAAAGCGTTACCAACCAATTTAACTTCAAACTGTCTAAAAACATTGAACTATTATAATTGTATTTTTCAATGCTGTTCTCACTGTTCCTCGAAACAGGAATTTAACCAGACCACTGGAAAGTGGGAAAAGTCATTCCACTTTCCGTAACAGTTAACCTAGGATCTCCCCTAAAATTCTTCCCCATTTCACTAAAAAGCATCCCATACGAGACCATGGAAAGTGTAATATACTGTCACATAATGCATTTAGTCGACACTAACACTTTTCTTCATTCTTCCTAGCAGGGACTGTAAATATAGCCTGCTGAAATTTTGTGCAACCCGACATGCTATATGTATTCCTGAATTTCATTCCCATATCGATCATAGCTGTCACACTGACGCAATCTTTCTGGACTTCGCAAAAGCATTCGACAAAGTGCCACATATACTCCTATTACTAAAAACCTGCCCGGTTGTATCTACCCCCAACATTGTCGGATGATTTCACAATTTCCTAATCATCGTGCTCATTTTTTCTCTAATAAAAATAACCGTTCTAGCGAGCTCCCGCTAACATCAAACGTTTCTCAGGGGTCCCTACTCATGCACCATTCGTTCCTAAAATATATTAATGACCTACCCACCTCTGTGTATTCTCATAATCATATGTTTGCTTACGACGGTCACCTATCGTGCGATTACTAGTGTTTCTGATCAAACTGCGCTCAAACAGCAATTTGTACAGGAGTGGTGCGATCTTTGGCGAATGAACATCAATCCCACTAAATGCAAATTTCTTTTGTTTCAAAGCCACCGTAATGCTTTGTTGTTCTCATACGTAATCCCAACCTTCACTGTTGGACAACTGCATTCTTATAAATACCTAGGCGTCACCTTAACCTGCAACCTTTCCGGACGCACACATATCACCATCGTCATACCCTCAGCCAACAGATCCCTCGGTTTTCTAAAGTGTCAGTTACATCATGCCCCACAGTACACAGAACTGTTCCCGCATAATTCCCATAATTCCTTCATTAGATATAAACTAGATTATGTGGCGCCCTTTTTGACGCCGCACCAGGTACACTTAATTAACAAGTTAGAATAAGTACAAAATCACGTCACTGCTGTCGTTCATTCTCCGCCTTCATATTGTCACGTAGGTGACAGAGAGCTGGACGGCGCCGAGAAAGACACAACCGAGACCACGTCGGTAACAAACTTAAGGAGAATTTATTGGGCGAACTTGTGCCCTAACAGTAATAAAAAGAAATCACTCGACGGCGGTGGACGACCGCGTGGCCGAACGGCGAGTGCCAGACTGTCTGGGGGGGGCGTATGCGGCAATCCGCTATCTTATCCTCACGTCACATGCGGGCATCAGGCTCACGAACAGCTACGTTTCATAACGAGCGATAGCGAGCAGGAACGGTGTTGAAGCGGATAAGCCGATAAGAAGTTCCAGCGCCGCTTCCTTTAAACCATGGTGTTTTAAGGGCACGTTGCAATATGACATGAGCATATCATCCCTCAAGTGGGAAAGTGGTCATTCTAATCTTTCTGTTCGTCGCCGCATCGCCAGCCTCTGCTTGCTGTATAAGGTTTTTCACAATTCCCTTAATCAAGCACCATGCATAATCCCGCGGACGCGCACGTCCCGCCAGGTGACCCACCTTTGTCAATTTTCACGCGCACGTGCACGCGCTACGACTTTTGCTGCCTGATTTTTTTTTCTTCAGTAAGCTGTGGATTTGAATGCATTTGCCTTTGACGTTGGAGCCATCACGTGTACATCGACCTTTGCCGACAGCATCACTGCACATTGTTCGTAATGAAGATCATTTTGTCTACTGTTCTTCTGTTAACCGACCCCTCGTATAAGACCCCCTAATAGAGGACATTAAGGTACTAAGGGGAAGTGAAATGTCACAACCCCTGAGATATACACCTACGCTGGGACATCATGAAACATACGGAAGCGTGATAACGCGTTGTACAGTCGACAATATGACCGGAAGCAAAAGAGGCGCCAAGGGAAAGAGAGAAAAAAAGGGAGAGGAGGTCACATCATCGACCGCGCAGAAGTGTGACTGAAGGGCGAGGGAGAGGAGTATTACGAATGGCGCTTAAGTAATGGAAGTTAGCCGGGAGCAGGCAGCTAAACACCCGCGTACGCACTGCACGGTTCGGCCCGAGCGATTGCGTTGCACGGTGCCGGAGTCGGCACTCGAGTACGTCTTACTCTCTGGATGTGACACATACAGTGCTGCATCGCTAGTACACTCTAGCATCGCCTGCTCTTAGACTCTCAGCTGGGCAAGAGGCAGCTCAAGAGCATGGCGGCTTCTGCGGCCCCTCGTCATCGGACCAACGGTGTGGCAACCCGCCCTTCCAGTGACCATCCGCTTGGGCATCAGCGAGCAACAACTGGCAGAACGGCTAGCCGATTGCTTCGCGACACTGCCAGTAGGCCAACCTGCGGCCATCGCCACTGCGCCTGCTCCCAAGCCGCCGCAAGGCCACCACCCTACTTGGACTGCCTGCCAAAGTTCATCTCTGTGCCAAGAGCCAATTTTCGAGCAAGCACGAGCTAAATGCTGCGCTGGCCAGAACTAAGCGCCGCAGCGCCCCTGGCGCCGACGGCATCACATACCAGATGCTACGTAACCTGGCAGTGGATACACGACGACGCCTGTTGGGGGGCTTTCAATGACGTATGGTAGAGCGGCACCCTACCTGAGGCCTGGCTGACCGCTGTGATGGTGCCCGTCCGGAAACCTAACCGCCCCGGTACAGCAATAACATTCTACAGGCACGTCTCTCTGACCTCTGCTGCCTGCAAGCTCATGGAAGCCCTGGCACGCTTGAGCTGGATTGCAGGGGCAATGGATCTCCTACCTGAGCAGCAGACGGGCTTCCAGCGCCACCGCTGTACAGCAGATTCGATTGCGGACGTCTTATCTATCCTGGAAAAGGGCAGGAGCAAGGAAGAGCTGGCCCTCCTCGTACTGCTGGACGTCCAGAGCGCTTTCGACAGCCTGCCACATAATGTCGTAGAGAGTTCTCCGATCGCACTCGGCATCATGGGCTGTCTCATTCTTTCATCAGCGCCTTCCTAGCCGGCCAGACTCTCCAGGTTAGAGTTCGAGGCGCCATCATCGAGCCAACGCCTGTGACACGCGGCGTCTCACAGGATTCTGTCCTGAGGACCTTGTTGTTCAACTTGGTGCTAACCGGGCTATTATCAACGCTGCAGGTTGACACGCACTACCCTATGTGGTGTTCGTTCTACGCAGACGACGTGGCACTGTGGGTTACGGGACCTGGCGGATCTTCACGGCCATCAGACGCTCTCTGCAACGCTCCCTGGATGCTGTGCCCACCTCCTCAAGGCGATTGGGCTGATCGTGTCGCCCACGAAGACGGAGGCACTGCTGCTTCACCCTAGATCTGCAGCGCGGAGGACGATACGAAGGCTGGAGGTGGGCGACCGGCCAATTCCCTGGAGCAAGGCAGTGACTTACCTGGGACTAAGGATCGATCACCGCCTCACCTGGATACCAGCCGCCAAACTCGCCACCTTCAAGGCCACCAGGGTTCAGACTGCTGCGGGAAGGCAGCAGAGTAGGGGCCAAGGGTGCGCCCCGCGACTGGCCCTTCGGCTCTACGAGGGGGCTGCAACGGCAGTGCAACCTATGCACTGCCGCTGGTGCAGCTAGCGCCACACCGCAAGGAACAGTTGGAGCGGCAACGCCGCATGGCCATTCTGTGTTTCCTGGGTCCCCCGCGCCAGTCGCCCGTGGCTGCTTCATTAGCGGAGGCCCAGGCGTGGCCTCTGTCACTTCTTATGCTGAGACAGGCGCTGCATCATTTGGACCATCTTCACAGAGCCCCCCGGGGGTGCTTCCCTTCTTAGGAGACTGCGAAGCCGACCTGCTTCCCGAATGAGCCAGATCTGCTGCCTTCATGAGGAACTGTTGCCCCATGCTCCCTGTCCTATCGAGCCCCCTCCGCCGCACCAGCAGCCTCTGGACGTGCAGTTGGAGCTGGACAACCTCACCAAACGGCGGACACCGGCGTGCGAGCTCCACCAGTCAGCCGTGGATAAACTCCACGACAGGCTACGGGGGCATCTACTGGTGTTCACGGATGGGTCTGTCCGGCACAGCCCCCGTTCGGCCGCGGCTGCCTGTGTGATTGCAACGGCTGGGACGACTATCCCAAGCCACCTTCCCTTTCACGCCAGCTCCACTGCAGCAGAATTCGCTGGCCTTCACCTGGCGGCCGATTACCTTGCTGCTGCAACACCCCAGCTGCCCGTGGCGATCCTCTGCGACTCCCTACCAGCACTACAAGCGCTGCTGCAGCCGGACCAAGCCGGAGTCACTGTGGCGCTGCTGCACGCCAAGCTCACAGCCATCAGAGCTAGCGGTGTGCGTCTGTCCCTCCACTGGCTTCCCTCGCACGTTGGCATAGCTGGGAACGAGGAGGTCGACGCCGCCGCTAAAGCAGCCCACCACAGCGACACCCCAGTCACCAATGCGGTAGCCCTAACGGACTACTCTCGGCAACGACTGCGGCGGCTGCTACCAACGGCCCACCCTGACATGCGGGTGGCGCGCGGCAAACCGCCACCACCTCTACCGGAGACCGGCCTGGAGAGACGCGACCAGTGGTTGCTGTTTCGCCTGCGGACCGGCAGTGTCTGGCCTGCGGCACGCATGTACTCCGCGGGTCGCTGCTCATCGCCTGCGTGCCGTAGATGCGGCGACGAGGAAACACTGCAGCACATCCTTTGTTCCTGCCCTGCTCTGGCCGCGGAACGATACGTTATGGCGAGCCGCTATCACCGGCTCGGTCTCCCTGCGACAACTGCGGAGCACTTCCTTTTTCCTGTATGGTCGAAGATGGCCCTGCGAGCGTTCCTCGAGTTTGCGGTTCCTGCAGACCTCGCCACCCTGTAGCCGAGCGCTTTGCTTTCGTTCTCCCGCCTGCGCTGACAAGACTATCTTGCAACGCATCTCACTCATTTCTATCTTCTCTTCTTCCTATCATCTTTACTCCCCCTTCCCTATCCCCAAAGGCGCTGAGCCGTGCCCCCCACGATGGGAGGCAGAAAATAGTGTCCCTTTCTATGTTCCTCTTTCCCCGAATCACTCTCTGCTCTCACACACGACATGCAGGAGGAGGAGAAAGGAAAAGAATCAGAGGCAGGAAGGTTAACCAGACGCGCGTCCTGTTTGCTACCCTGCACTGGGAGAAGAGGTGAAGGGATTAAAAGAAAGAAGCAGAGCTATCAACAAGCAAATGCCCCTTGAATAATTCTACTGCTGATGATGAAAGCATGAAGTTTGAACGTAACCATCAATGCTTTGGTAATGATGATCAACGACGATAAAAAAAACAGCATATCGACGAAGTGAATGATGATGAGTGGGCGACGCTGCGGGGGATATTTAGTGTAAGCATGAATCTCCTCGTACGTTGCCCACTCCATCATGCAAAGACGTGACACGTCGTGACGCGAGCCCTCGCCGCCTCTGGATCGGCTTTCCGGCGCTGTCGTGCCGCTGCAGCTGCGCGAGCCCTCGCTGCCTCTGGATCAGCTTCCCGACGCTGCCGGGCCGCTGCAGCTTCACGAGCCCGCAAATCTGGATCCGCTTGTCTGCGTCGCCGGCGCCTACTTCTCTCTCGCACAACTTCAGAGCCCGCGCTGCAGCCGCTTTGCGAGCCCTCCGCTCCGCCGCCGCCTTGTCTTCTTCGTTGTTCATAGCAGTAGTAGCAGTATCCAAGCGCACTGAGTGACGACCGTCTAAAGAAAGAGGAAGCGCGCCGAGAGTGCAGCAAGCGCGCCGGAGAGTGAAGCGAGTGCCGCAGAGCCATCTAGTGGGCGCCATGCAAATCAAATGAGAGCACAGCTGCGCCTCTAGCGGGAGCGGCGTGTACTAGCGTGGCTACACCGGGGGGAGTGATCTACAAGCCTCGACCTTAAGGAGCTTCGCCCCTAAAAGAGAATGTGCTCTGGAATGCGCTTATTGTTCATCGTCATCAGCGTCATCGTCATCGTCATGGCGTATAATGGTTACCTTGAATGTGCTGTGCCGTGATGGCAGCGTCATCGTCATCGCACTAGCGTGGCTACGCCGAGTGACACCGGCGGAGTGATGGACAAGCCTCGACCTTAACCCTTTCGGCCCTTTGACACCACCACACAAGATTTCTCCTAGCACCTCGGAAATGAAACCAAAACTGCTCATTCTTGGGGGAATACTTCTTCAATCATCCCCACGGCGAATGACATCAATATTGTGGCATGTTCGCGAAGCTGGGGGGCCACAAAGAAGTAGAAGCATGACCGAAGTCTTGGGTGAAGCCGAGGCGCGGAAGCTCAGGCGGGTAAGCGCCATTTTCGGGACGACGTAGCGAAGCTGTTTTAATGAGTATCGCACTGAAAAATATGAAGTCAGTTCACATTCTGTCTACTCTAGTCAGTAGCACGAATAAAGAAGCCATTTTCTCATATCACCAGCACTGAGCCCTAATGACCTAATTTGATGCCATGTTAATTAATCCTTAAATAATTGCACCACTGCCTCAATTTTTCGGTTGTGGTCTTCTGAGCTCCTAACTATTATGAAAACCCGCACAAATAGTCTCCGATCAAAATAAAAAATGCAGGGCTGAAAGGGTTAAGGAGCTTCGCCCCTAAAACGATCAAGAACACGTGGAAGTAGAGCTGTTGGTATGCAGATGGGCCCTGAATATTGATAAAGACAGTGGTGATAAAAGTGTTGAACATGAGGATTAAGGCGTTCATGATGGCGATAATGAGCGATGATGGTGGAAGTATTGAATTAAAGCCGTGAGCAAGCGGCCACGTGAACTTTTAGGATGATGATGATGATGGTATTAATGATGAACGCCTTGAACTGATGGTGAAGATGTTGATTATGCTTAGTAGTGATTATAATAATGGTTAATGCTTGAAACAGAGTTGTCGGCAGGCAAAGTTTCATGTACAATGCAAAAGGACCTACAGTAACTGGTGTTCCCAGCGTCCTCATATGTGGACGCTTGTTTTCTGCTAGAATTAAAGCGAAATATTTCAGATTTCCAGTTTATTCCCACTTTTGTATGTGTGTTATTACATATACGCAGGAATATATTTGCTAGCGCAACCGGTTTGGCTTTGGGAAACAAAGGGTTAATGGCGTGGAACTGGCAGGAATTTTTCACTCATAGCTACTTTTCCACGGGACACACAAGATTTGCGCATTAAGAACATGTACTTATAATCTCCAACAATGTACGCTAAGATGCTTCCATATTTTATGTCTCTCTGAACATTGTATGAATACATTCACAGTAACAATGACGGTTTCATTCTGTTGCAGCGCCGATGCACTCACCCCACAGCACGCCAGGCCGACTTGTGCTTGGCGCCTGGTGGCTGACAATTGTAGTTCTAATGAATGCCTTCACGGGACACATGAAGGCCACCATGATGCTGCTTCCCGATCGACAGCGCATAGACACCTTTTTGGAGTTGTCCCGTCAGGAAGACATAACGCCCTTTCTGTGGAAAGGGGGCGCCTATGAAGAATTGCTGAAGGTAAGACCTTGTCGATAGTTTCTCAAAAGGACTCGGTGTTGCGCACGTAAAAGCGAAGTGGGGAAATGCCACAACGCCATTCGTAAATAGCAGCTAGATATGTCGCGTTTCTGAGTCATATTTTCAAGGGACGCAATATCCTTGTAGATATAGTCCCGTAGGCAGTGAATACGATCTTCAAAACCTTGCGAGGTAAGCGCATCCCTTTAAAAATAGGGACAAAAATAATAAGGCAAATGCAAAGATCGCACCACCATTAGAGTTTTTTGCACATATGCGGGATTGTGTCGACGACGTTTTTGCTTGGTTAGAACAGTAGGGCCATTGAAGAATGTGTCGCCGAAATGTCGGCCCAATTTGCCGTTTTATCATTGGCCTTGGAAGTAATGCTAAAGAAAATTCCAACGTTCCAAAGTTCTTGCGAGCAGAACGTGCAATGACTAAAGAAAGCGCAATAAAAGTATGCGTACGTGCATTTTTAATCCACAAAAACATTTGCACTACAATAATATCTTATATTTCTGTCACAAAAGATTATTCACAGGTGTGCAAAGCTTATTGTACAAATACGCATGTTTTGTCTTCGAAAATAAACGCATTCGCAACCATATTAACAAGTACTATAGCACTGTAACGGTTACACTAGCAGCAAGAGGGACTAAAAGACCCATTTAAAATGTGTGGCCAACTGAACAACCGACACGATCTTACAAGCTCAGACAGACGTTTATTAGCGTCCGCATGAGCCCAGAACGTAAAGATGGCTTCTTTTTCTTCGTCGAACGAGCTCGCGCGCATGCTGGCACAAAACTCGTCGTCCTCTTCTCGCAGGCTGAAGGCGGGAAATTCAACGCATTCCCGGCCGCGCAGTGGTGTCTCGTCTGTACGGTCAGGCGCTTTCGGCGTTACATTCTCCAAAAGTCCTCCGTACGAGTTCGTGCATCCCTTTCCTTAATACGGCCTTGACATGTCTTCGTCAGCCTTTTACTTTTCGAGCTCACCCTTCATTGGTCGAAGCTTTTCTCTCCACTTGGCATGAAGACTGAGGGCTTCCTTTTCTGCCAGCGCGCTCATATGGGTGATCAGATCAACAGGCCTCTTAGCACAAGCTGCTTCGACTGTTTCTGCTGCGGACGCCTCTTGCCAAAACATTCTAGGGATGTCTTCACGCTTAGGTTTTCTGTCCTGGAAAGGCAGCTTGGCATCCTCGGCAGCGATGCTCGCAGTATTTGCTGAGTATGCATCTTCTTGGTTGAGCAGCAAGAGACGCTCTCGGATCATCTCGATGGCAGAACGGTCTTGCAATCGTATCCGCTCTTGTAATCCTGCTGCCTGTGACATCATCTTTAGGCAATGCAGCTTCGCCGTCAGCGCCTCTCTTCCAGTCCTCCCCTTGGGCAGACAATCAACAGAATGACCTTGCTACTACTTCCTTTTCTCTAATTCATCCTGCTGTTGATCGACGACTAACTGCTGTATATTCAGCAGCAGCAGGGGGGAAAATCAGTCTCAGCTTCTCCTCCGACGCAAGCAGCTGCTTGTGCACCTCGTCCAACTCCTGAATCAACTTCTCCACTTTGGACTGATACTCCTTTAATAATTCTGCGTGGATGACTCGCTCTTGGTTGACATTGAAAGCCGGCTCCAGGTTCTGACTTGTGCTGGTTCGAACATGGTCTCCGAGTCAGTACTCGTAGCGCTGGACTCTTCCTTTTTCCTTGCCGATGATTTCGCGGAGTTCTTCACGGTTTGCGCTGTCAGGTTGGGACTCAAATGTATGTGGCGATGAGGGTTCGGTGCTCCCTTGAAATGTCCACTCGAACCTTTGCATGGTATTCAGTTCTTTGTCTTTTGCAATTCTGGAGAGATCAGTGCTCACTCTGACGTTTTCACGCGGCTTTCGTCTTAGCTTGTCTGGGTCGCACGTACTGTACGCATGACGACCGTTACAGCCGAAGCACGCCATTCTCCGTCTGCAGTCTCTTGCGCGGTGACCTTTACTGGTGCATCGAAAGCACCTCATGTGGGCGGAGAGAAGCTTCTTGTCCGACAGCGGTAGCTCTCTACGACAGGACTCCGTCAAGTGCTGCGTCGATTTACAAAAGATGCAGCTCGAATGCGCAGGAGTAGTCGAAACTTGACAATGAAGCACTGATGCCGTAGGAGTTGCGCTGTGAAATTAAAGACTGTAGTTGTCTTTGGGATGAACCGCCCCGTCGTATCTTTTCTGCTCCCCAAAGTCGCTCTTTTCTAAGGCTCTCCACTTCAATAGCGACAAATGGAAGAAGGTGATCTAGTTCTGTGACGTGCTGAACTTGAAGGTTGTCGATGGTGGAATTGCAGGTTGTGTTGCGCAAGATCTGTGGTACGCTACGACAACGTCATGTGGCAATGCTCTCAGTAGAAGGTCGCATAGCATCGATGAGAATGAGGACCTGCTAACACCAAGAGCATCCAATCCGCGTGTGTTAATTGTCACTTCGTCGTACAACTTGCGGAGTTTGGCCACTTCGCTGGAAGAACG